>PVIH01011015.1:0-15946 GCA_004025045.1 Sigmodon hispidus
CACACCCCAGCCCCTCACTGGGGGATTCTAGGCAGGGGCTCTACCACTGAGCCACACCCCAGCCCCTCACTGGGGGATTCTAGGCAGGGGCTCTACCACTGAGCCACACCCCAGCCCCTCACTGGGGGATTCTAGGCAGGGGTTCTACCACTGAGCCACACCCCAGCCCCTCACTGGGGGATTCTAGGCAGGGGCTCTACCACTAAGCCATGCCCCAGTCTCCCACTGGTGGAGTCTATTACTGAGCCATGTTTTTTTTATATCTGTTGTGGCATTTTCACACATGCATATAACACACTTTCTTGGTTGGCTAACTTAGTTGGTAAGTCCTTGCCAGCCTATTTATTTCAAAATGGTGTCTTGTCCCAAAGGTTCCTTTCATGGAATCAATTATAGTGCTGAGTGATCAGGCACTTTCTCCACAGTCTGTGGAGAAAGTCTGTGGAGGTTGTGGGCAGTGGGCCACCAGAAGCCCTAACTACAGTGGGCATGAGGTTGCCCAGCAGCTGAGCATGTGTGGAGGCCAGTCCTCATCTGTGAGATCCCACACCCAGTGGCTTTGGTTTAATAATCTTTGGGGACATGGCACCCAAACCATTCTCAGTGACTAGAAATGTACTCTGCTTTTTGTACATCTCTCATGCACATTTCCTCAGACTCGTTTCAACTTTTTTATTCAGTCATTTCTTCTTGAATGTGTTCTATTATGCAACATGCATTTTTACAAGTGGTTCAAATCCCTTTCACAGAAGGCAGTGCATTTATGTATGCAATATATCTGTGGATTTTGTCTATTTCCAAATATGTATGTATGTATGTATTATACAAGGTATATGTACATTATATGTATATAACTTAAGTTCACATTTTTACATGTAATTTGGACAATATCAACATGTCTGAACACATTTAAATGGTTGAATTGTTTTTCTCAAACTAATTACTGCATGAAACCAAAATAGCACCACCGGAAGTCTGGCATACAACTGACGCATCTTAGTGGTAGAACACTTGTCTAGAATCCACCAGTGAAGGGATTCTAATTTAGTGGTATAATGCTTACCGAGAATGTGTAAGACTCTTCATCCCCAGCACTACAATAAATAAACATGCAAACATAAATGTCGTGATTAGAAATAGAAGCAAATGAAGCTGGCAGTGCATAGCAGTTTGCAGGGTTTCGAGAATCACGGTTTGGGAGCACTTACTCTGGGTCACCTGAGTCTACGTCCCTGTCTGAAATGTGGACTCGGGGATTCCAAAGTCCTCAGGCAGAGTGGAGCTGGGGTGGTGAATAAGCAGCTCTGGCCCTCCCTGAGCTCTCCCACTCAGCTCATTTCCACTCAAATTTCCTGGTGTTCTTTTCTCCTATTCTGTATTCATGGTGCTCAAGTCAGAGTGTCCAAGGTTTCCCCAGATCAGGCACAGAGTGAGTGGGCTCTCAATGGTTGCCCATTGCAGACGACTAAACAGAGGTCTGGGCCCCAGCCTCCCCGCACTTCTCCTCAGAGCCAGGCCTTACAAGCACCTACTATGTCATATTGGTCCCAGGGCAGAGAAGAGGGTTAGCCCTGTGCCCAGAACTGTCAGCCTTCCTAAGCCTGTCCTCCCATTTACAGCCTCCCTCTGTCTTCTGTTTCTGGGATACCTGCATTTTGTTTCCTACTGAAAACTTTCCTTTAGACATACAATTTAGCCAAAAATGGTTAATGCACTTTAATTGCCCAGGGAGAGTGCTAGGAAAACTGTATAATCAAGGAACTGTCCAGGATGTGTCATGCATTAAGATACAACTCTAGAATAGAATATATCATGAAATACAGCCTTGTGTGTTTTCTTTTTACATTAATTTTTAAAGCAAATACAGTTATCTATTCATCCACTCACCTGGAGACTGTATATATTTTAGTGTCTGAGGAGACAAACCTACAGTATCTTTTGATGATCATCAGCATGTCCAGAACCAAGCTCTTTTTCCCAGACATCCTAGTGTCCAGTCCCTGTAGGGCACATCACAGCTGTCTCTGAAGGCTGAGAGTCTCAGAAAGCTGGAGACAGTCTCGGGACTAGCTGTGCCCAGCTTTGCCCTCATATTGTCCTATCCCATGGTTCAGAGGTAGACACAGAACGTGAACTAGCATGTCATTCTGATTATATTACTGTCTAGGACTCTCCTTCTATGGCATCTTTCCTGATACATGTTATAGAAATTCCTCAACCTTGGCATGTTGGCAGCTGCAACCCACCCATCCTTCAAGGTTTACCTGGTCCCCAGCTCACCCATGTTTTATTCACAGGTCCAGTTGTCCTCTTGTCTATCTACTTTCATCCATCTGCACACCCATTCCCACATTTCTCTCTTCCCACCTACTCAGCATCCCATCCATTTTCACCTTGCTTATCCATCCAGGTACTGCCACCCATCCATGTCCCCTTTACCTCCCTCTGAGACCATTACCCATTGTAACAGTTTTGATTTGAATTCTTCTGTCCAAAAGCTCACATGTTGAAAGTTTGACCGTCAGCTGGTAGATCCATTCATAGAGAAGTGACTGGATCATGAAGGCTCTGATCTGATCAGGGGGTTACTCCACTGATGGATTCATAACTTGATGGTATTATTTTCTTCAGAGAAAAACATAAGCCCCTGAATGAAGTCTTATATTTTTGTCTTATTCAACAAGTGAACTCTTTCTGATTTCTTGCTCTCTTTGCAGAGCCAGACTAATCCTTTGTCAGACCTTTGAATTTCCTGGCTATCTACTACCATGGGACATTTACACCCTGTTATCCCCGCTTCCTGAAAATCACTACCCTCTCTCTTTACATTGTCAAATTATAACAAGAAACAGTTTCTTTTCATAGTGGGAAGAAATCTCAGAGATTCAGCCCATGGATTTGGTGTCTCCTTTGTCCCTGCAGTTTCGTGTCTCTCAAGTTATGTTTCTTGTTTTGTTTGCAGAACTACCAGTGCATATCCTGGGATATGGGATTCGGTTAGACCATGTGACACCCCCAGCAAACACCTTCCACTACTACTCTAGAATTCCAGATCATAAAATAGCCCCTCTTCACCAGCAGTGGCGCCCTGTATCAAGGAATGACTACATGCCAAGTAGGGCCTTCAGTCCCCCTCCCACACCACCTCACCGTAGCCCACAGAAGCCTTGTACAGATCTCCTAACCCCATTTCAAGTTCTTCTACATCCAACTGACAACAAGCCAATATTGAGACGGTTGTCAGAGGTTTGGTACCGCTGGAGGTGGGTATGGGCACAACACACCTTTAAGATCACCATTTGTAACTGATGTCATAAAATGACAAAAATGTAGAGTGCTGACAAATTTGGTAATTTCCTAAAATGTAAGATTCAAAAACGAGAAAAGTAGAGCTGTTTTGGTTGGAGATGGATAAGGTACTGGAATGTTTTGGGTTGTGTCTTCCTGTTTCTTCTGAGTCATCTATACAAAGGTTTCTTAATCTCTCAGAATCTGTTTTTCCCTCTGTCCCTCTTCTTCCCTTTCCTGAGTCTCAGTTATCTAACTTTGAATTCTGAATCCCCATGCCTCAGCCTCCCCAGTGCTAGGATTACATGCATGTATACCGCTGTGCCTTGTAAGAGCTCTTCAATTGAAAATTTACTAGTCAAAGTGAGACATGGTAGCTTACATCAGCACCAAGGGGGATGGGGCAGGAGAACGAGATCAAGGCCTGCCTATACTCACAGTGAGACCCTGGCTTAAACAGCACCACATTCCCTAAACAGGAAATAGAATCCTACTGCTCTGCACACTCTTGTCTTATATGGGTGAAGGCTGAATCCAAAGGAGAAAAGGGCTGGCCAGAGCACACAATGATGGTAACAAACTCCCAGCTATCTCCCTATCTAACTTACCTTCTAGACCAGTGCTGTGGCCACTGAGAGGCTTCACTCATAATGACTTCCAATATGTCAATGTACCAAAATGTTTGGGGAAAGGGAAGAGGTATTTGCCCTTTCTGTTTATGTCCGGGCTGCACACTCCATAACTACTCTAGCCTCTCAATAGCTGTTGACTTGGGTCACAATGTCCTGATCTTCTTGGGGAAGCCTAGAGTGGGTTTTAGGTGGCTAAAGAAACACTCAGGCTGAAAGGGGGTTAGGGTTAGGGTTAGAGGTCACAGAAGGCACTGGAGTAGAGTGGGATGGAATGAGGGTGAGAAGTAGCAGAATAAGGGACCTAACACTGCCCTCCACTTGTCTTTTCTCTGTGTCTCTTCTTTTGAGCTTAGTGTCTCTCTAATGAGTTGCCAGGGTACAGGGGTCACACCAGACTGCCGTCTAACTCCAGTGCTCTACCTCCTCTTTCTACTTTTATGGCTCTCTTAAGCTTCCCAGGCCTTGGTCAGGTACCTCCTTCAAAGCACCACTAACTCTGAAAGTCGAGGATTAGCTTGAAACACAACAGGCACTGCTGTGTATGTGAAAGGATAATGCCTAAGGACAAGAGGAGCTGAACATCATCGTGGCCTGGTTCATGAAGTCATTCCAGGCACTATTCTCAGTGACTCCTACTTGGGTGTCTTTAGAGGTCAGTAGTGCAGGAGTCACCATCCCCACTGTGCAGATGACAGACTGGGAAGCTTATAGCAGTCAGATCACTGCACTCCCATGGTCCCCCTTGGGGCTGAGACCCCTTATCTCTGATCTATAAGGAAGGACTTTTAACTGTCACCCTGAAGATGATGCCCTCATTTTCCAACATTTCTAAATACCAAAGGTCCTCCTCTGAGTCTTCTTATCACATGGCACTCATAACAGAATTTTAACTTTGGATAATGCATGGGTTAGTTTTCCTGTAAGACTCTCAGCTCTCACTGGCTGTTTTCAAATTGTGTTCACAGTGTACAGAGATATCTCTACATATAAAAGACCTGGTGGACATTGGTTGAATAAATAAATGAGCGAGCGAACTAGCTCCATGCCTAATGAATACTGGTCAGTGGACATATAGAAGCCATACTCCACTGTTCTGTCTAGGGTGGATACTGAGCTAGGCTCACACTCCAGAACAGAGAAAGGAAGTGCTGTGCTATGGAGCCCAGAGACTGCCTCAGGGAACTTTCACAAGCTGCACTTTCACGGAAGGCCTTTGGTTACTAGGTCTTGGACATTATTTTCCTAACTTCTAGCCATTCTGACCCACTTTTACAGTCATCTGAACATTAGACTATAGCTTTACCCTCAGGTGGAGTGTCTCTCCCTTGATCTTGCCCAGTGCCTGTCCTGAGGCATGAGGCAAATCGTGAACCACACCTCCAGCCCCTGCCTCAGTTCCCCTCCTCAGTTGTGATCTGGGCTAAGTGGCCATTTGTACAGAATCAATTGTAATAAATTTCTATAAAGAATTGACATTACAGTCAGGCCATGGTGGTACACACCATTAATCCCAGCACTCAGGAGGCAGGTGGATCTCTGTGAGTTCAAGGTCAACCTGGTCTACAGAACTAGTTCTAAGACAAGCCAAGGCTATTACACAGTGAAGTCCTATTACAGGGGAAAAAAAAGAAATTGACATTACAGGTATGAGTAATAGAGCAGGGGTCAAGGAGGAGCTCTCTATCCACTGCTGTCCAGCACCAGGAAGTAGACTGTGCTGGGTGTGTCTGCAGTGGCTTTCTGAAGCAGGTTGATGTGGGCTTGAAAGAACGGGACAGGGAAGAGGGGCCTGCCTTGTGTGTCTGCGTGCAATCTATTCACATTCCCAGCATCTCCTGGCACTAGCATCTCTATTCTGCTTTCTCACTTGTCCTTGGATGTCATGTGACTCCTTACTGGCAATCTCTGGGCACAGGTGTCACATTGAGAAAGAAGGACAGAGTCCCATGTTACAAACAGAATACAGGAATAAAGAGCAGACCTGACTCTGTGAAGGTGACTGGGGAACCCACTCAGAAGCAACACACCCACCACAAAGCATGGTGCTTCCCAAGACAAAAGTGGTTTTGACCTGCTTTTCTAGAGGAAGGCAGGCCTTTCCCATCCCAATAATCCAGGTATTCTGTCAAGACTCTGTGGTTACATGACACCATCAAAGGTCCTCTTCCTTCTGGTTCCATTTGCCATGGAGACACAGTCATCTCCTGCTGCAAAACCCAGTTGTTCCCCCAAGCTTGGCTTCTTTGCTCCTTGGTCCTACTTTACCATCACAATAGTGCCCCACAAACAGCAGCCTGGGTACAAAGCACAGCCAGGCACAAACAGCTACACCACAGATAAGGTTTTTCCAAGGAACTACTTTGGCATAGCCATCTCTGAAGAGAACTTACTAGAATTGAGGATTCAGTTTTTTAGAGGAGAATGGGAGACTGCCTCAACTCATGGAAAATAGCCCCTGACAAGCAGAAATGATGGCATGGTTCCCACCTTATTTCCTATCCGCCCTTCAAAAGTAGCAGAGAGAATGTATACAACAGCTCCATGAGCCATTTGCAAACACTTCATACTTTCTGTACTAAAGCTCCACCAGCTTCTCCAAACTTCCTTCCACCACCATTAGCTCCATAAAGGTTAACTGGTGTATAGGAGGGAGAGAGAAGGAGCTTGTGAAGTAAATCTCACACTGAGGCTTCTAGCTTGTTGGATGATCTAGACACTTGACACTCCCACAAGAGACAGCATCTCTTAGTGTTTCCTAGATTCTGTGCTCTGTAAGCATCCCACGATGGCTGATACTCACTGTTGACATGAGTGGATTTGGAAGTTCCTGGGAGATGGGTGAGTCTAACTTCTGAGTGCATCAGTGAAGGCACTTCCAAAAAGGACTAATTAGGAGAAGAAGACCCACTATGATTATGGGTGGCACTATACCAAGAGATAAATAGAGAAGAGGAACAGCTGAGTACAAGAGTCCCCCCTTTTTCTGTGTTTCTCCACTCATTATGAAGAACTATATTAGTTACTTTTCGTTTGCTGAAATAAAACACCATAATAAAGGCAATTTCTAGAAGTGTTTATTTGGGCTTATTTTTGTAAAGGATTAGAGTTCATGGTGGTGGGGCTAGGGTAGCAAGGCAGCAAGAATTAGATGCTGAGAGCAGAAGCTGAGAATCTGCATCTTGGCCCATAAGCAAGAAACAAAGAGTGAACTGAGTGTGGAGCAGAGCTGTGAAGCCTTAGAGCCTGTCCCCAATGACAGACTTCCTCCATTAGGCCACACCTCCTGCACCTCCCCAAACAGCACTACCAACTGGAGATTGAGTATTTAGATATTTAAGCCTATGGGAGTTATTCTCATTCAAACTATTACATGAGCCAATGCCTCTGAGACTGAGCCAAAAATAAGTCTTAACTTGTTCTGTCAAGTATTTCCTTCATCTACTTGTGAAAATTAACAGATGACTTCCTCTGATGCAGCCTCCAGCCTGGGACTTGGTTCCACACAGAGGAGAGAACTCACTCACAGCAACCATGAAGCCAAGATTCCAACCCACAAAGGTGGACATATCATGAGGGAATGAAGGACTTATGAAAGAAATGTTATATATTGTGAATCTAGGTGATTAGAGCTCCAAGGCCCAGAAATAGTATTTGTTGGCACTCCACTCAAACCTGGATTCACCTGCAGATGAGCTAGCAGAACAGTGGGAATGATTAAAATGTCAAGGGAACCAATCAAGTGGTCACTTGTGATGGTGGCTGTCTTTCCCTCCTCTCAGGCTATCCTACCATTTATTGGGTTTGTGCTTTGAGTATACAAGGATGGGAAGCATGGATAGCATGCTAGAGAACTGACTGACTCAGGTCCTTCCCCTACCCTCACTCACTAACAGCATAAGGTGTACAGTATGGTGCTGGTAAAACATGTCCTGTTGTCAGTGAGCCTCCAAAGACTTCTGAGCAGTAGGTACATTGTGTCAGTCCTCTGACAAGATAACCACTTCTGAGATGGATAGAAAAGGATTCTTAAACTTGGAGTGGGAAAGAACTTCGGAAATGTCCACTTGGGCTTCAGTTATGGTTTGATGTGAAATGTTCTTTGTGGTTGTCAGCTGGCAACACTGCCCTGAGGTTGAAGAACAGAACCTTTGGGATGGGAGGCATGGCTGGAGGGGGTCAATGGAAGCAAGCCTTGGGGGCTTATATAGATAGAGTCCGACCTTTCTTCCCTCCTGAGCACTCTTCTTCCTGGTTGAGTAGCCAGTGGACCACAGAACACCCAGCTGTCACACTTTCCCTACCATGAGTAACTGAACCCTCTGAAACTCTGGACACAAATGATACTTCTATCAGGGATCTTGGCACAAAACCGAAATAGTCACTGACACAGCTTCTTATTTTGAACAGACATATGGCACCAAAGAAAGTCTATGAACAGTAGCCCATTTTAGCCAGTCTAAGGTACCTCTGATATTTTATCCCAGATGATGATAATGACAGAACAACAACAACAACAACAAAAATGCGATTGTTTCAAAGACTGAGCATGTTTATTTCTATCTGAGCATGTTTGAGGAGCAGGTCTGTGTCTCAAGGGCCGTTGCATGAAGAGCATAGCCTTATACTTCAACAAGTCACTGAGGGCTTTCCCATTGGCAAGTGCTTCCCTCAGTCTGCTCCATCACTCAGTGCTAAGCCCTAACCTTGGAGGAGCCCAAGAGAGTGATCCTCTTTGATATTTACATGAGCCTCTTCCTTTAAACTACCAAAGCCACCAGACTCACTTCCCAGGAAGCACCACTCTGAGGTAAAGTACAGGACAGGCTCACTCTCACCTTCCTTGCAGCCTTTACATGAGACAAAGTGAAACTTCTCACTTCTCTAGATGAGTGTGCAAGAGATACCTGAAAGCATCATCAGAGAACAGGGGAATAAAACAGATAATAGGTTCCCCCCCCCCCCCCCCGTGCTGCAAAAGTATCTTAAACTCTTGCTAGCTTCTCCGTAAAGCTCTGAGGTTTAGGCCACATGCAAGCCCTCACCACTGTCCACATGGAACAGGAAGGACTAATCAATATCATATTACAGAAGCACTTGACCCCATTTATCCCTGTGGATGCTTGGGGAATCCTTAACATTCAGAGCTTTGAAAATGTGCTCCTACTGTATTTAATGAGAAGCTCCTTAGTAGCTTCAGTTCCTGGTGACATTTAGAAACTCTGATGCTTGGCTCCTCTCTTGGGGGGAGTCTGGGCTCCAGCAACAAATGGGAGAAGGGGCTGGGTGCTTGGGGAAGAAGGGAGGCAGCCAGAGTGATGGAGAGCTGCTGTGGACAGCAGCGGACATATGTGTTCAGTAAAAGGCAGGTGTAACTATGAATAGTCATTACACTGCAGGAGTAGCTGGTATTTATTGGGGATCTCTAATGCAAGAGAAACCAGGCTGTGAGCCGACTGGCCACTCATGGGTAGATGTAAGGACAAAACCATTCTATTTCATGCCGTCTTCATAGTCCATCATACAGAGTGGGTAAGGAGCTATAGGAGAATCTAGAACCTTTCTGGGCATCATCTAAGCTAAAAGGACAACATCCCTAACTGACTCTTGTAAGCATGGAAACAATCTGCCTGCAGGAAGCCTCTCTGGATTTCATCAATAGACCAAAGCTGCCATTTCTGGTCCCCACTCATGGAAATCATGAGGGTGGTCTGGACAGAGTCCCAGTGGTAGGCTGACAGAGAGAGAGTCTTCAATCACAGATAAGACATGATTTTGTCACTATTCAGGAAGATACGGATGTCTCTTGCCAGCTGTGAGCTTCCAGTTCTCTTTTTCACAAATTCCTTTCTTTTTTCTCTCCCTCAGAATGCTCAGTGAGTCCTTCCTTCTTCTGAGGACATCTCTTACCAGGCTCATTTCCTCCCTGAAAGAGGTCCTTAATGTCACGTCAGAGCTTGAAGGAGGAGCAGATTATTTATAACAATGGACTGTAAGTCATCATGGGCCCAGGGTTCATGGCTTTGCTGTTGTAGCTGGGGATTCTACAGCATTTTAATTCTCCACCACCACCCTGGTGCCAGCTTTGTCTCTCTCCAGGGCACAGGTTAAGGCAGAGTGAGTGTTTTCACTTCAGCCACATCCTCATTTGGTCATGGTTTATGGTTGCCATGGAAACACCCAAGGATGTTTCCCTTGGATGGTTCCCAGCAGAAATAGCATCTCCAACACAGAACACTACAATCACACCTATGGCCTTAGCTGTTGTCTCACCATTAATTGGAATACTGGGACCATCTCGACACACCAGACACCATCTTGACATCTAGACACACCCAGCAGGGGTTGTGGTGCTTCTCTTTGTTACTGGAGCCCTAAAGCTAGTTAGAAGTTCACACACCACAATCAGATCCCAAGGTTCCTACAGAAGACAACCTCTTCCCAACATCGGAGTCAATCCTTCTGGTGTAAACTATGCTCTTTTTTTTATTTTTTTTTGAGGCTGGGATGGATTCCTTAGTGCCCTTCCTCCATTAGACATGTTTGGAAGATACTTTGTCTCCCCAACCTTCAATGGCAACAAGCAGCAGTGTTCCTGACAGTGGATTAGCATTCACACATGTCCAGGTTGGCACACACAGGGAGGAAGGGGCACAGCTATCTCTGTCAGCTCTGCTTTGCTAACCCAACTCATGATTATTTTTAAGCATATTTACTAAAGTATCTCTTGACATGAAAGGCCTCCATTTACCCTTGTTCACTGTGCTGCAAGCCTTGGGGCTTACCTTTCTAGACAACTTCCCCAGACACCCTTGTCTTTGGCTTTCAAAAGGGTCTGGCTAATAGGAGGTCAAATCAGGGACATGCAAGATGGGAATCAGGCCCTTGATGGGCCATGGAAAGTCAACCGAGTCCCTCCATTGAGACTTTGAGACCACAGAATTAATCTTGGAACATTTTTCCCCAGCTTCTCGAACTTCTGCCAATCTCATTGTCCCCTTCGGACTCAGTATCACTTGGACACTAACAGCTCCTGTTGCTTCTAGTCCCAGGGATTTGCAACCTTTTTCTGCTGGCTGGCCTTACCCTGTACCAGTGCCCCTCAGTGACTCTGCTTGACCGTGACATCTGCTCCACTAGCATCCTGATTGAGAAACACTATAAACAGGTAGAAGACACCTGTTAACCAAGGGCAATGAGCCTCTCTGGCTTAAAACTGTGCCCTGGGAAGAAGCAGCAAAGCAGGCCCAGAACATGGCGCATTCTCTTTCTGTTGGAGGTTCTGAGATATCCCTCAGCCTGCTGCCTCAGTCCAGGAAGTCTTGCAGAAAGGTTAATATCCACCATGCAAACAGTCTAAAGGTTTCAGCTTCACCCACTGGGATTGGTACACTCCTTGAAATCAAAGTTGTTAGGTATGTTTGTAGTTTAGAGATCACATGTCTCACTTCTCCAGACTCAGAGTGGGATAGCTGGGTACCCACAACTAAATGGCTTTCCCAAGATCTTTCTGGAGAGGGCATAGAAATGGGGAAATGCATAGGTTTGCTGACTTCATCTAACCACCTTTTATCTTCAAGAGGAAGTTGGAGAGAAATAACGGCTTGGTCTTAGAGAGAGAGGCCTCTTCTTGACCTGTGTAGAAGCTGGCAAAAATTACCAGGTGATGAAAATATCCAGAGCCGGATAATACGATGGTACTTGTTTATCCCACTGCAGTAGCTAGCACACAGACTGGCCATGCTTGGTTCTCAAAGACAGTATAGCTCTCAAGGCACTAGCAAAAGGAGTTTCAAACAGGAATGAGCTCATGACCTTGGCCTTATTCCAATTTTATGGCTGTGGCCAAACCCACTCTTAAGAATCTCTGGTACATGGTACTTCCTGGGCCATAGTTTCTAATCAACCCTATTGGTGGCACTCATCTCTTAAGGCCCCTCTATGGCTTGGTATCCAGCTGTCAGCCAGTTCATTTTCTCCTCTTCTCCTCTCTATCCAAAGCGATGATAATGATGAGCGTGTATGAACAGAAGTTCCCATACTGAGCTTCTTCTCTATATGTGCCTAGCCATGTTGGTCTGCTTCACTGTGGTCCAGAAACAACAGAGCATCTAAATTGGAAAGTCTGAAACCACGAGCTAAGTTGTCTCTTAAATCATTCTATTTGCCACAGCAACTGAAAAGTCAGAGTCACATACTATGTGCTTTACAAAGATGCTAAACCACTTACCTAAAGTCACACACAAAGTCGTAGATGGCATAAACATAACTCATATCTGGGCTTTCATATTATCTGTTTTGTCACTGCTCTGCGGAACATTCCAGAGGTTTGCGCCAGTCTATCATATATACTTATTTCTTACTTTCTAAGAGGAAAGGGCAGAAGGGTCTTTTAGTGAGCAGCAATTAAGCCAATCACAGTGTAAGCCAATAGGCACTGCCCTAACACACTGAGCATGCGCTACATAGATACTGTTATTGCTTTCAAACATTATGATATGACCTCTTCTATTGCAGAGAAATGAAGCTGGAAAGCATTTGTCAAGACAGCTGGTACAGTTCCCACAAACACTTGCATCTACGTAGAACCACACAGTCACACAGGGGGATGTGCTGTCTGCTACCTCTAGGCCTGGTCCTAACAAGCCATTCCTGACTTTTCTCAGAGAAAATGAAGCACTACAGAATGGTTTGAGTAACACCTTCCAAAGTTTTTCACAAATATTGCACACACACACACACAGATAGAGAGACACCTATCCCAAATGCACAGAAAATAATTAAATTCACTGTGCACCATGTATATCTTAAAGGCTTAGTGTTCCATTCTCTCCTAGAACTGGGTCAAAAGGACATTTATGTCTTTATTCCCTTATAAGCTATGCTGCTTCCCAGAGAGATTTTTTTTTGCAGCTACTTGCTGCAACTAATACAGTATGTCAGCCAGGGTATCTGAAAGACTGACCAGAATACGCCATTCCCACCCCAAGACAGGACACGATGCAAATTTTGTCATAGCACCTAAATTAATACAAATGGTGCAAATCTCAAGTTAAACAGGAGAGTGGGAAGTTCTTTAGGGCTAACCTATCTTTCTTATGGCTTGGAGGGGGGGGTGTCTTGTAGGTCCCTGAACCTAAAAGTGACCAAAAACCTTCCAGTTCACAGAGGATGAGGACAGAGTTAAGTCTCCCTGAGGAGAGACACAAAATAGATTCACACAGGGAAGATGAGACACAGAGTAAGCTACTGTTGCAGTGTGTGTGTGTGTGTGTGTGTGTGTGTGTGTGTGTGTGTGTGAGACAGAAAAGACTCCCCTGGAGCAGATACAGTACAGTCACATGAAGACATAGCACAGGCTCTCATGGAGGACACACAAACAGAGCAGTTTCCCAAGGAAGTGTGTGTGGGGGGGTAGTAGACACAATGCAGTCTCCTACAGGAAGAGAAACTAAGGAAGAAATAAGATTGAACTGATGCTCAGAATGGACCAAATGCTTCCAAATGTTCAATGTAAGAAACAGTGATGTCAGGCCTATCACCTTGGATTCAGTGAGAGCAGTCCAGAAGCCGGCGTTCTTAATTTGCAGCAGTAAACAGACTTTGAGACCAGCCAACCTGGGGGGCACGACAGTGTACCCTAACCCATCAGTGCCATATGACTCCCCTAGACTTCCAGATTGTAATACCAGTAGAGTATTACAATTTCCCTTCATGGGAAATATGCATTGTACAAGACTGAGAGAAGGATTCTGGCAGGGGTAAATTATTTAAAATCAGACACTAGGAGCTGGCCTCCCTGAGAGTTAGGTTGGAGAGGGGAACATCTTCAGAGAAGAGGTATTTTGCACAGTAGTTACAGCTTTCCTGAGCATCCTAAACCCACACTACTGCTATGCAACATCCCTCAGCAGCCCACTACCAGGTCAGCTGTTCATTTTTCTAGTCTTCTATTCTGACAGTTCCTAACCTCAGCTCCTTGCTTCCCCAGACTTAAGCTCCCTAAGAAAAGCAGGTATCAGCCTCCATGTGCCTTCATAACTGGTACAGGGCTCCATCCTCAACTCTCTTCCCTCTGGAACCAGGGAGAACTGGAAGTTTGATGAACATGCAGAAATTACAGCTGGGTGTAAGCTCACACCTGGAAGCCACTGAGCAAAGGCTACACAGCCAAACTTTCTGAACCTTATAGGACAGTTCAATGCCACCAATCAGCAAAGACAAACAGCTGCCTGCTTCCACCATTTCCTTCCTCTCAAAAGGAACCAGCACCCTACCTGGGGAACATCTTTCAAAACTCAAGGGTCTAAGAGTACGGATTTCAAAGCTGCTAAAGAGAGGATGCCTTACAATTCAGCCTCGGTGTCAGACTGGGCAGCCATCAGTCATGCATATTCTTGGTAGGGTGCTCCAACAGGCTCAGAATTGAGACTGGGAAAATGCTCAAAGAACACAAGAAAGGCTCTCTCCTGATGCACACAAGTGCATTAAGACTGCCTATGTCCTGGGCGGTCCCCTCCCTCTCCCGCGTCCCTCTAGGGGACGCCCTTACCAGAACCGTGCCTCTGGCGCAGAAGAACAGCCTGGCCCGAGGGCGGTGACGCTGATGAAGCAGCCGCTGCTGCAGCAGTGGTGGTAGCTGAGTGAGTTACAGAGGCGGCAGCGGCAGCGGCAGCTGCAGCGGCTGCAGGCTCCGGAACTTCGGGTCTAGAGGGCGGGCTCCCAGGAGATGGGTTCTTGTCGCGGCCCTGCCAGGGTTCAGAGGTGGTGCGGACAGCGCTGCCCGAGTTGCTGGAGCTGACAGCGCTGGGGCCTCCGTGTCGACGAGGGCCACTGCTCTGGATGTGAGACACTGCCTCTGCAGCCTGCATGTTGGGCGGTGCGAAGCGAGACAGCACGCGCAGCAACGCCTGAGCCTTGTGTTCCTGAGTGTCGTCGTCACTGTAGTCCGACACACGACACTCGTAAACTCCTTCGTCCTGCATTCGTACAGCAGACAACCGAAGGCGGTGCGAGATGTCATTGCCCTGGACACGCACGGTCTGTAAGACAGCCCGGTTAGAGGCCTGACCGACCAGTGAGCTCCACAGAGCTCTGCTTTGGTAACTGGGGCTCTCAGTCCCCCATCACTGTGCCAATAGCATCTCAATTGCCAGAGGACCCCAAAATTTCCTAACACCTCAATACATTTCAGCTCCTGCCAGGAGTTATGCACTGTGTTGGCTCTCCAGTTCTCAGCTGTCTCAGTTCACATTTACTTTTGCCTAGGGTTTGCCCTTCAGAACGTAACTTTCCACAACTTGCAAAAATTTTCAGGCTGGGCTTCTGTATTGCTAACCATCCACATTCTTCCAGCATCTCAATGCCCAGGCTAACTGCTCTGGGCATCCTACATATACCTGAAATTATGTTCATTTTTACTTAGAATCCAGAGAGCCTGGGTGGGCTGTGTCCATCTTGCCTGTAGCATGCCCAACTAACTACACATCCCCTGCCCTGTAGTTTATAGATAGCTCTTGCCTTGCTTAAGACTGACCACTGCTTAAGATCCTTGACAAGGCACTCTTGGCATTCTGGAAATCTTAAGACTCTCACCAAACATGGGCACAACCTCTCACCTCTGAACTGGGCTTGCAAAGAGGCTTGGGTAGTTTTCAGGCTCTACTACTTCCATGCTCCAGCTTTACAAACCTATACCTCCTCACTGTATAAGGAACAGCCCCTATGAGACTATGCTACACTCTCTTGGGAGAGCCTGGTGCATGTGCTGGGTGGGGCACAAGACGATGGGAAGGTGGATCAGCAGGCAGCCTGAGCTAGAAGCCACATTCTAGGTCTTGGACGAAATGACAGCAAAGAAAGTCAAGAGTAGGTGCATGCCAGGGGCCTGAGCAAATGGTGCAGAGGAAAAGTGTTACTGGTGAGTGTCCGGCAGGGCTGGTGGACTGGGATTTGGATCCAAGTTACACAAAAGACAGCCTAATCCCTCTACTAGAGAAGGATAGGCCAAGTGGCTTACAATGCTTCCC
>PVIH01011015.1:16046-71701 GCA_004025045.1 Sigmodon hispidus
GGAGAGAGAGAGAGAGAGAGAGAGAGAGAGAGAGAGAGAGAGAGAGAGAGAGAGATATTAAGTGGGTGGTATTTGTACAAGGGGAAACTGACCTGTCTTTGGTAAGAGGACTTTCTGTAGGTGGGCTGGGGGCTAAACCGTCTGGGGTGTGGCGTGGTGGAGGGCAGTAGATAATAGGATTCCCGCAGTGTACCGAGAGAGAAGCAAGTTTAGGGCTAACATCTCCTTTGGCTAAGCAGTGGCTGGCTGCCTTGACACACACCGGTCTGTTTGAGTTGGGGTGCTGGACAGCGGCCAAGAGGGTGCAAAGGATGTGCAATAAGAGGTGCCTTATTTCCTACTCACTTCCTCTAAATCCTTCACTTGGTTTGGAACTGTGAAAAAAAAAAAATGGATGGAGGGTTCAGCATCACTGAGGCCCTGGCATTCTGTTATGTGTAGATATGTGTCAGAGGAAGGTCAGAATGGGAACACTGAGTGTAAGACTGCTAGTGTACTGCAAGATTTTCCAGCCACTGAGAGTGGGGCAGCCCCTCAGGTACCTGTTGTTAGGTACCCTATTCTCTATCGTGTAAATGCAATCTGGAGAAGACGAACCCCTTGTTAGGCAGAACAGAACCTGGTAGAACCAAGTGATCTTTCTCCAGCCAGCACCCATCAGAGTATAGTCCCAAAGCTAGCAAGCATGAGCTGCTAAATGGGATCAGGTGTGGGTTTTCAAGGTCTGGGCGTGTTGGGAGTTCTCTGAGGTTGCTGAGAAGGAAGCTGCGTAAAGAATCTACAGCCTCTGGGGACTTTGACAATGCTGTGGAGATGCAGAGGATGGGAGGTGGCTGCATGATAGGGCGGTGCCCTGTAAGGGTAATCCTCTCTTGCCCTGGAGGGAGCAGGGTAAGCATGGGTGCTGTTTGGGCAGCTGGTTACCTTGCTCCGGGCGCCCGGCACGCTGAGCGCCAGCTCATGTAACAGCTCCCGAGGAGTCTCCTTAAGGTACCACCACTGAATCTCCAGCGAGTATGAGGTGGCTCCGCTGGCGCGGAACGCGCAGGGCATTTCGATATCGTCTCCCTCCCGCACGGTTACATCTTTGGGGACTTCGGTGAATGTAGCTGGGGGCGGAAGAGAGAGAGGCGTGACCAGCTGAAAGGCGGAAGCTTGGGACAACCCTAAGCTGAGCCGATCTCCTGCTCTCCGGCCTTGGGCTCCCCCTACTCTTGTCCCCAGTAACTATGAGGCCCAGGGCGGGAGACGCCAGCAAAGTTCAGGGAGCAGCCGCAAGGCGGAAGTGGAGACCCGCCACTTGCTGCAGGCTGCATCCCTCCAGGTTCGTGCAAAGTGCAGGACACATAGGGCCGCAGCACCGGAGCACGGCTGGGGCTCGCCAACTTTCGCTCGCCGCAGGCCTCCTCTGCTTAGCACGGCAGGGGGTGGGGTGGGGGGCAGCAAGACTCCCTAAGTGGACGCCACAGCCAGGGCGACCCTCATCTGCTCTGGTGCCCCTACCCACTCCCAGCCTGGGTTGCACACCGGGATCGCCGGAGAGCCTGAAGCCTGCCGCTTCCTTTCCTCCTCCGCTGTGGCCAAGCTGATAGACTTCCGTGGCCTCAGCAAAGGTTCCCCTGAGCCCATCGCGGACGCGAAGTTCCCGCGCTCACCGTCGGCGACGAAGAGCAGCAGGCTGTGCAGCAGCAGAGGCGGCAGGTATCCGAGGGCGCCGAGCCGGTTCCGCTGTTCCATCTCCCGCAGGGTTGCGGCGGCGGCGGGGGCCCGGCGCGGAGAGGCGGCGGCGGTAGCAGCGTGGGCTCGGCTCTGGCTCGAGCTCGGGCTAGGACACCTCGGAGCCTGCCATGGCCCCGCACGGCGCCTCCTCTCCTGGCCGCTGCCAGCCGCCAATCAACCCGGCCTCCTTGCCTCTTGGCCCGGCGCGGGTCTGGCGGGGGGCTCCTTTAGTCGGTGCCTCCTGCGGTCCGGTGATCCACAGGAAAATGGGAATCCGCAGTTCAGTCTCTGCCCGGCGGGCCCGGCAGTAGCCGGTCTGTGCCAGGACCCATCCTTGAAGAACCGGGTGAGAGCCACCAGCTTCTGCTTCCTGGTCTCCTGGCTGGGCTCCCGGCTGCCACCTCCTCCGGTTCCCTCCGAGCTCTCCCGCCGCCGCCCCCGCCGGTTTCTCCGCGGCTTTTTGCAAATCGAGTAGGCGCTCAACCGCCGCGCTCCGACCTGCGTCCGACCCAGCGCAGCACGGGGAGAGCAGGTCCAGCGTGGCCGACCCGCAGCCAGAGAGAGGCGGGGAGAGGAAGGGAGGGGGCGGTCAGTGGCTGGGCGTCGAGAAGCCTCCTCGGCGGCATTACCCCCCCTCCCCCGCCCTTCCCTCCGAATGCGCCCCGCCCCCCACCCCATTGGCCCCCCAGTCCTCTGCGGGGTCACTAGGAGCGACCACCGTCTTTCTAGCTGCAGCCAGCCCCACCCCGCCACCGCTTTGCTTAGGGGGTCCTCCCATCCAAACTCCAGGCTTCTTCCCAGTGCATCTATCTATCCTTGGAGACATCTGCTCCACCCTGCTTTCCGTGTGTTCCCCCGATCCTCTCTGCAGCCCCCAGGGCCTCAACTCCTTACCCAGGTTTGGACCACGAGCCACACCACTCTTTGGCCCAGATTCGGGCCATGTCGGGTGGATGGACGCCAGGGAACAGAGAGAAGGACGGAGCGCTGTGCTTGCTGTGTCCGACCAGAAGCAAGGCCAGGTGACAGTGAAGTCCGCAGTGTGTGTGAGAGAGAAGTGAGCGCCCAGCGCTGGGCGAGCAGGTGCCTGTGGCGCGGAGCGCACCAGAGAGCCAGCAAGCAGCGGCCGTGAGTGACAGCAGAGGCGGTGCGGGTGGGGTGGAATGGGAAGCTCTGGGTACGACTCAAGGCTCCGAAGGTTTCTGGGTGGGGGCCGTCTTCTTGCCTGAAGAGAGACAGTCCCTGTGTCCTTGCAAGCTCTTCCAGGCCATTGCCCCTTCTGTACCCATTGCAAACCTCTCTCCCCATACCCCCCGCTCCCAACACAGCGGAAGGTGGCAGAGGTGGTGTACATAGTCGCGTTCACAGCCCATCCCCCCACTTTTGCATCTTCTATGTCCCTGAACATTCCCTGACCACCTCCTTAGCTGCCTAGAGAGTGCAGTCTCCCTTCCTAAGGGGTGTGTGGGTGGATGACTGGTTCACTCCTGGCACAGTGACTTAGAGGGAGCCCTGGAGCTCTCCTTGGGCCTCTTCTTTTTCTGATCCTCAGGGATTCTGTAAAGTCTCCAGCCAATAGTCTGGTCTGGTCTCTTAACTTTACCTGGAGGTGGCACGTCCTAGTGAACTTGCCCTGCAGGCTAGGACCCTGGGATAACTGCTAGTGAAAAGGAAAATAATTTTCCAGTGCCCATCCTAGTCTAAAACAAGAGGGATACAATCCCAGAGAAGAAGACCTTTCTAAACTTTGCCCTTACCAGTGAAGACCAGGGACTGCATTTCTCTGACCCCCCTTCCTTATGTGACCAGTGGGTCATTTCCATCCTCTAGTCACTCACTGATGCTCTTGCAAACAGAAGACCTTGTAGCCCTTTTCTGCAAGGTCCCCGTTGCCTACTCCCTCTATATATCATCACCATTGACCTGCCTCCCCTGGACATTCTTCCATCAGTTTTTACAAACCATGATAGGTCTGTGAATACAAGACCTTAAAGGCCTCTTGCTGTCCTCAGCTTTTGAAAGGAGGGGGCAGACTTGTATCATACTACACAGATGCAGGACCACAGTAGAATTCTAAGGGAGCAGTTGGAGGATTCCAAGCAGGGACCTGATGGCATGAACTAATTCACTACGCATTGGTTTGTTTGGAGAGGTAGTGAGGTTTCCCGGTCCAATCTAGGACTGATGGCCAGTGACTAGGCTTGCTGGAGGGAATTCCTGCAGCCAGAAGTGACCTTGGTCACTCTGAAGGTGTGGGGGTTCTTTCCACCCATTCTCTCCAGTGAGAGTTTAGTGTCACAATAATAGTAAGTAGAATAACAGTAATAGCTTGTCACAACAGACACTGGCTGCACTTTTTATGCATCATCAGTTCTCAAGATGACAATTGAGAGTTCCTTCTCAAACCTAAATCAGATCATTCTTCCACTACTTAGAAATCTTTAGTGGCTCCCATTCTACTCAGCACGAATACGTGCAGCCTTCTCAATCTCTACCTTCCCTTCCTCTGTCTTCTCCTTTCTGTCCTTCCTCTGGCTCACACTGCTCCCTGGACAAGGTCCTTCCTCCTGCAATGCAACATACTAGGCCCATTCCAGGGCCTTCGCATCAGCTGTCCTAGATCCAGCTAAGATGTATCTCTCTCAAATACTCATGCTGTCAGAAAGTCACTTTCTTAGCTAGGCCCATCCACTTCTAACTCATGTTTAACTCTGCAGTCTGGTGCTCCCCTCTCCCACCACCCCTTCCCCGTTCTATTCTTCTTTTCTTCTAAAATAACCACCTTTCATCATAGGATTCTGTGTTTTTTTCTGATTGTTTTTCCAGATTAAAGTCTGCAAAGCTTTTGCCTGCTTTGGTCACTGGGGCATTTCTGGCTTTTAGCACAGAGTCTGAGTTAGACAATGTGGTTTCAGCCCGTGTTATGGATGAGGTAGCTGAGGTTCAGAGACATTGCAGAACTTCCCTAAGGTTGAACAGCTAGTAGGTGGCCAGGCGAGGCTTCAGCACAGGTCTGTCTCACTTGAGGTTCTTTATTTAATAAACAAAAACAAAACAAAAAGTTACACACTCCTTTTCCAAGTCAAGGAAACCTAGAGCTTCTTAGAAGGAGCAGAGCTGCCTTTTTAGCTCTGTGTTGATAGGAGCTGCTTGCCTGCCCATGTAAATTGGAGGGGAGAGCTGAACCTTCTTTACTACCTTTAGTACCCATCTGTGTGGTTAATGAACTAGGAGCATTTTGGGGTAGCATTGAGGAGTGTTCTTGACCCCGTTTACTAGGGTTTCTTAGTGGTAGGTGAGGACTGTGGGACTCTTAATCTGTTCTGTCCTGGGTTCCACCTCTGTCCTGATGAGCCAGCAGGCTAAAACAGGCAATTGTGGTAGAGTGTGTGTATATATCTTCTCTAAGGAATTGCTTCTCTCTGGGGACACAGCTCCTCGGCCCTACTCACTACAAATATCCCTCCAGAACCTGCAGCTGGCATGCATCCTGTTTTTATGAGGGAAGCAATTTTGTGTGAGAGCATTTCAAGTGTTTAGTACCCTTCCATGATTGCTCATCGGTGGGGTGAAGAATTGCAGGTTTTCTCTTCCTCTATTTCTGTAGACACAGATCTGAAGTGACTTTGGGGCCACAGTGTCCAGAGGTCTCCCATAATGTGGCTGTATCCATGGGCTTGTTCCTGGTATGCCTTGGGTGCCCTTTCACACTTGCCCTGATTATCTCTGCTGTAGCTAGACTATAAGATGGGCAAGAAGCCTTTGCCAGTGCTGTTCTGGGGATAGTGATCACTGAAACATCTTTAACACGGCTTTAGCAGATATGCCTCCTGGAAGGCATAAATAAAGTCCCTTTGCAAACTTTATTTATTTTAATGTTTCACATTGAGGTTGAGGTTTTGATTGTCTTGCTTCTGCTGACCTTTCTTGTCCTCTTCTGCCACGTGCAGCAACATTGATTTTGGGTAATGTGTTTTGATTTTAAGATGCAGCCCATCCATAAACTTTTCTATCAATAACCCCAGCACTCTGGGTACCAGACAGCTTAAAGCAAAATATCAGATTTATGGGGACTTTTATTTTGGGGAAATGTAGTCATTCATTTGCCATCGTGTCAGAGGATAAAGGCTTAGAGTCTGGCCCCAGGGGGACCCCACTGCAAGGACACATGTCAGGTCAGGATCCACAAAGATGGCTAGAGACAAAAAGGGTGGGGAGGGTTGCTTCTGAGCCAGGAGGAGGGCAACTGAAAAGCTTTCATCTTGTGTTCCTTTTGCCCTATTCTGTCCAGCCTCATGACCAACTTGAAGTGTCGGATTCCAAGAGAAGGACAACCCCTGCTTTGCTTGGGGACAAGAGAGGCTCTTTTATGCTCATCAGACCTTGGGCTGTCACAGAGGCTGCCTGGTCCTGTCCTTGTGCCCTCTGCAAAGCAAGCATAGCTTTCAGTCTGGGCTCAGCTGGTTTGCAGAAGGGACATATAGCTATCAGGCTCACTGCAGTATCAGTGGCCCCTCACTGGTTCTGCAGATCTGGGGCTGTTTGTGAGTCTATCAGAGCCACAGTTTCCTGGGCTCAGCAACTGCCTAAAGGAGGAAGAGGCAAAAGCCCCAGGCAGGATCTGCTTCATTACTTTCTAGCACTGGGGACACTTCAGAGAGCAAGATGTAGAGGATGCCCTAAGCAAGGCCTCTGCACTTAAGTGATGAGTTGAGGGAGTAGTCATCCAGATTTTAAATTCACAGAGTCTTATAGCTAAGGCTGGCCTAAAAGTTGCTGTCTTTCTGCCTCCGTTTCCTGAGTTCTGGGATTCCAAGCTTTGCACCTCCATCCTTAGTGAGGATTTTTGTGCCTAGAAGGGAAAAGCTGAGAGCTGTCTATGGTGTCAGGGCTGAGAATCTTGCAAGGAACAAGTCAACATATGATGGAATGATGCCCTTAGCTGGAAATAGCGATGAGAGGAAAGTTGGAGACCCCTTAGGCAGGCTTCCTGACAGAGCTGAGAATGTGTGAAGAGCATGAGTGGGCTGTTCTCCTGTGGGGCCTGGTTAGAGTGTGTTAACATCTTGCATTCTTCCCAAGAGAGCATGCTGGGCCCCCAGACTGGGATGAGACAGAAAGGAGTGCAGGATAAAAAAGATCATGGGTGGAGTGGAGAGACAGGGCAGGCTTTGGACTTGTGACAAAGAGGTAGGTAGCAGGGACTCTGGTGGCTTATCTATAGGTTTGTATAGGAGCAGGGATTGGCAGATCTATTCACAATTGGAGGCAGAGGCAAGATCATTGCTGTAGACAGCTCTCTTCATGTGATGTGAGTGCTCAGCTTGCTGCCTTTCTTTGTGCTCCATTCCTCTTACCTTTGAGAACAGGTCCTGGCAAGCAGCAGTACCTCCAGCATACTCAGGTGTGAAAGCCCCACAGTGCCTCAGGTTAGGACAAGAGGGGAACCAACCATGAAAGGTAATGACTCAGCTGCTGGGGTCTCAGTGACAGCAACAGTCCACATTGTAAAGGCATACCTGCTAGCTTTCCGTGCTGTGGGAGGCAGGGTGGGACACTGCAGTCCCAGCCTGGTGGGTCTTGAACCTGGGTGCTAAGGAGAGGCAGAATCAGAACAAGAAGTGACCAGGAGAGTTGAGCATGCCCCAGTGGATTTTAGCTCCCCTCCCCCTCTGTATGTGTGTGTTTTATTTAATCATTTGCCAGAATAAATCTTTTAGACCTACAGAGAATTAATTTTTTATTTTTAATATACTCAATGCACTTGGGGTTTTATTTCTCACTAGATCTGTTAGTTTAATTCAGTAGAGGACAGACTGTGTACTTAACTAAAAATTGCTTTGACATTATGGAGAATTAAGAGGCTTGGGCCAGATAGATGGAGCTGATCGATCTGCTTGAGATAAACTCTATTATTTTCTCAGGAGCTTTCTTCACCTTAGTGGTGAAGACAGTGATTGGAAATCACAGAGCTGTCTGACCATGACTAGGCCCAGGGTCAGGGCTCTCACTCCTGTGTCTTTTACAGACACATGGAGGTCAGTCACCTCCTTGGCAAGATATTGTTGGAACATGGCAATGGGGTGCTTTGAGGGGCTATTGCCACCTGTAACACTATCAAGTGTCCATTCCTACCAGCTGTGTCCCATGTGAGTGACCAGCTTTCTCAAGAGTTCACCTCATATCAGGGAACTAGTTTAAGTGTATGACTCAAGGTATAGAACTGGGGGATCCAGGGATGGGCAAGTTCAAGTCCAAGAGCAAAACAGCCAGAAAGCCTTTCCTCAGGAGCAGTGACTGAGTGTCTCCTCTTGTTAGAAGATGCCGGAATCCTGCCTCAGCTGTTGTGGAATGGATAAACTAACATCTGGGCGGTAGCTATGCAAATTGTCAGGATGGATGCATGCTACAAGATTATGGTCTTGTTTCTCCATCATGTTGCCCTTAGGAGAAGCTCTGGATATGGCAGTTTTATTAAAGGAGAGACCTAGATATAGGATTCTGAGCTTATAGCATCCTTCTAGAACTTTCTGGACCTGTACCTAGAAGTCTCTGAGCAAAGCATCTCCAGAGGGTACTGGACAAATAGAAGACAAGCTGGCGGTCCTCAACAGTTAACTGCATGGCTTTCTGCCTGAGCACCTCTTATGCTCCTGCCCCAGTGGTAGCTCTAACAGTGTGATAAAGCAGAAGGTCCCTCTGTTCCATCAACACTGTCCTGGGCCATGTGGTCCATGGAGTTCCAGCCGAAGGCTCAGCTCTAGCCTTGTCTAGGAACTTCAAGGCTGGGCCCTGGAAGCCAACTAATCCCCCATGTTCCAGTCCTGGACAGTCCTGCTGCTCAGAGTCTGCTCAGCTGGCTGGGATCTTTTGCCAAAAGACTTCCAATCCTCTCTCCTTTCATGTTTGCCTGTTCTTGTTTGTCCCCATACCCAGAAGGGTCCTTCTGTGTAGCTTTAAGTTGTCACTCTGGAAAACCAAAGCCTGATTTTTATCTCCCAGCCTGACTCTCAAAGGTCTGGTGATTTCTAGGGCTCTGTCTCACGTACTTGGAGGCCTCATCTAGACTGAGCATGGAGGTGTGGTGATTAGTGGTCTTCTGTTGGCATAGCAGGTAACAGGCAAGATTTTCTACATTTGGGGTAGATTCCTGGGTCATTCTGACTAATGCAGTTTTGTCTTTTTATACTTACTTTAAGGCCAGCATAGAGACAGCTTCACTTGCCTGTATGGATCTGTGCCTGGAGCTGGCCGACCTGCAGAAACTTCCCACCCACATATCTAGTAGGAACAGCTGTTATTGAAAGACCTGTGGCTGTCCTGAGCCTTTTCAGGGTGGGAACTGTGCCCAGTACATTCTTATACCTGCCCAGACACATTGTTCAGCATGTGGCAGGTGTTCAATGGGTTATGGGTCACAGGAAACCAAAGCCATTGTGTGGCCCCTGCTGAGGTCCCAGGGTTCTCAAAGTAACTTAGGCCTTCATGGTATCATTACGGGAACTGACTCATCTCTACTGTGAGACCAGATCATGGAGAGTGGGGGATAATCGCAAGCTCTCATTTGACATCATCTCTAGCTCCAGGGCCTTGCTGGATACAGCTGGAGATAGCAATAGTCATAGGCAAAAGCACAGGATGGATAGGAGTATTGCATAAGGGCACCTGTCCTGGTGTGAGTGGCCAGACTCCAGCCATCTTGACTGTTCTTTTGGTGTTTATGCCCAGGTCTTGGAGGAGCTCCCAGGCCCTGTTATGACCTTCATGCTTGAATCATCCCCCCAGACTTTGTCCTGCTGGTAGACTGGCAGCTGCCAACGCTGCTGCGCAGTTTGTAAAATGTCAGTGGTTTAATATCAATTCTGGAGGTTTTTATGGCCTCCCCCTCCCCCCCTCCATTTTCTGATGGGATTTGATCCAATCAAGGCTGATCCAGATGATGTTAGATTTGTGTTCTCATCTGAAGTTGACAAAAGGTCACCCTGCCAGGGAGAGAGGGGGGTGGGGCTGCCTTGACCCAGCACTCCTGTTCTGCTCTTCTAGGCTCTTCCCTGCAGCATGGTCAGGTGAACTCAATGCCTGGCCACGTGGAGCCATTGTTCTGACAAGGCACCTGGAGGTTTAAGATGTGCAGTTATCAACAACAGAAAGACCAGGGCTCCATCTGCAGAATGTCCTGATGCTTCAGATCTGACTTCATTTTTCTCAATAGTGTTTTAAAATACATTTTTCCTTTTTCTGGGAAGCAAAAAAAGGAACCAAATGTGAGGAGAGCTCAGCCCTCAGCCATGCTGGCTTGCGCCTCTGTTCTTCTCTCTGACTCAACATTGAGGCAGCAGGAGCTACAACTATATCTAGACCAAATGGGTCAGTGGCTTCAGATTTCACTCTTCATTGCTAGGCAGAGGCCAGCTGACACGATTGCAGCATCTTCTCCTGATCTTCCAAGTAGCAGATGGTCATGTATGCAACACAACTTTCAGACTATCACCTGGGCCAGGTATGATCAAATAGATGAAAGAATGGAGACTGAGGCAGGATAGGAAACCGAGGAACATTATGGGGACACAAGATGAAGAGGTGCCCCTCTCCCAAGAATCTGGCTGCTCTCACTAACAATATAGGAAGAATTCCAGTTCAATCAGCTGCTTAATGGCTTTCCCCCTTTCTAAGTATAAACCTTCAGTTTAGTAAGAATCTCAGCAGAAGCTTGTGGTGCAAATATTCTCTGTATGATGTAAATAAAGGACCGTTTTGGCCTATGCACAGCACTGTAAAAGTGGGTGGAGAATCAGCAGACAGACAGGTAGAAGGAGGGTGGAGTTAGTCAGTCTCCATCAGACCCCTGAAGGAGGAACATGTAAGAGATACAGGTGAGCCACAGGCTGGGACACGTGGTGGGTAGATTAGTAGATTAGTAGAAATGGGTTGATTGAAGATGAAAGAACTAGCTAGTAATGTGCTTGAGACATGGGCCAAACAGTATAAAGTTAACATAAGTGTCTAATTCATTTCTTTGGGGGACAAAAGCTGCCATGGGCCAGGTACAAACCTCTGAGCCCAAACGGGCCTGGGAAACTTTTTACAACAGAAGCCCAGGAAGAAATATGTACTAAACCCTCTGTGCAACCTTTGTGGCTCCAGATTATAATTCTTCCCAAAGCACTTATCAAAGGGGTATGTGTGAGATTGCTTAACAACCTTTAAGGTGTAACTTGAGAACCATCAAAGTGGTATATATGGCAATTGCTAAGACTTTCACTCTCCTTCAAGAAGCCCATATCTACACTTGGGTAGTATAGTCTCTGACCTGCTTCCTTCTTGGCCTCCATTCTGCAGAGCCATTAGGGGTTCCCGTGGGGGATAGAGGGTTGTAACCCTAGGTTCAGGTGGCCTAATGATATGTACGTAGGTCCTTCCTTAGCCATAGAAGAGGGCTCAACTTCCCTCATACTGTTTGGGGGGAGGGACTATATTTTCTTTAGATTCCAGTAAGGCTGTCTGAGACATTTCAGAAACCTAGAGCATACTGTTGTTTCCAAGATCATATAGGAGAGGGGTAGGGCTCATCGCAGAGATACCAGAAGTGTTTTTCTGTAGATATATCCTGGAAAGTATTAAACTGATCTACCCTTCCAATCAAAGAATTGTCTTTCAACCACTATTTGGGGTGTTTGGGTGGGTGGAATTTATTATTTTTGAGGTGAGGCCTTGCCCTACAGTGCAGGCTGGCCTCCATCTCATGAATCCTAAATGTTGGGTTTGTAGGCATGTGCCATCACAGCTAGTAAGCCTGCCTCCCTTCCAAACCTGGTCTACTGTCCGTCCCTGGGCCCATCGCCATAAGGTATGCTTAACCTTTGCCATGTCCTCAACTCTCTCCTTTACTCTTTACTGCCTGTAATCACCATCCTAGCTCCAGCCCCCACTATCTGCTGGTTGATTGATGCACAGGGATTCTACAGTCCTGGCACTGGGTACTGAGCTTCCTGTTTAAAGGGTGCTCAGATGGGAGTAAAGAGATTCATGCTGAAGTGTAGGGGTCTTTGTAGCAGGAATTGTGATTGTAATGAATGAGACTCAGAGCCAGATATCGGGAAAAGGCTGTAATATCAGAGAGAGGAAACACCATGGTCAAACCTCACCCAGCTGTCTTCCAGCTTCCTCGGCCTCCCTCCTGATCGGTTCTAATTGCTGCTGTTTTCCTAAGTCTGCCTTAAATACCTTTTTCACCCAGCTGTATCCCATCCAGGTTAGGATTAAAGGTGGGAACTACTCTATTTGGTAGTTAGCCTTGAACTCACAGAAACACAAAGTTCTCTGTCTCTGGAGTTATGGGATTAAGGGCATAGGTCACCACTCCCAACTTTCCTTGTGCTGGGATTAAAGGTATGTGCCATTGAAACCCAGCTGTTTGACCTTGTACTCAAGGATCAAGAACTCCCTGAACTATGTCTGCCTAGTTTTTGACTGTGGGTTGATCTCTTGATATTCCAGGTTTTATTAAATATGTAACATATCAACACAGGTCTTTGTAGCATTTTCCCTCTGGGATTTGGCTGTGACTACAGATGGACATCTCCTATTTTCTCTGCCTCTGTTGCTGATATTGCCAATTAGTTTCTAGGTATTTTGTCACTTGGGGCTAGAGTGACTCACTGACCTGATGCATTAAAAATCCAGTTGTGGGGCTGGGGAGATGGCTCAGAGGTTAGAAGCACTGACTGTTCTTCAAGAGGTCCTGAGTTTAATTCCTGGCAGCTACATGGTGGCTCACAACCATCTGTGATGATATCTGTTACCCTCTTCTGTATACTGTATAATAAATAAATAAATCTTTTAAAAAAACAAAACGAAAACAAAAAACACTGCTTTAAAAAAACCCTTTGCATTTTCTCCATTTTTCTCCCCAAGAATAATATGTGTCTGACATTTATAGTGTGTCTGACAGAGTTAGACCATAACAATCATTTATTGAATTTATAAAAAGTGCAGAATTCACTTGTGCCCCAGTCATCTTCTCATTGCTGGGACAGAGTAGCTGACAGAAGGAGTTTGTGGGGGAGAGCATTTATTTGGGGCTCACAGTTTCACCGCAGGAAGGCATGGAAGCCGAAGCTGCACAGACCACAGTGTCAGGAACTTTTGGTATGGTTTGTTCACATCTTGGTAGAGTAGACACAGAATGAACATCATCTTCCAGGCCTGCCTGCAGTAACTCACATCGTCTAGTTAGGCTACAGTCCCAAAGGTTTCACATTTCCCCCCAAACAGTCCTATAGGCTGGGGACCATCGGGACTTGAACCTCCTGAAACACATTTTAAAAAAGTGAGTCACAACCTCTCCCACCTCACAGGTAGAAGAACACTGCATGAGCTCCAGACCCATGTAGTGGGGTCTCTGGAGGACACAGGACTGGTACAGAGCAAAGGCTAAGCTTGTCCACTGAGCAACAGAGGCTGCCCTCCAGACTGGTCTTGGGGTACTTACTGCCTCCTCTTCTTTCCTTTCTTCCAAATGGAGTGTTTTCTCTCTTGTCTTGAGTTGGGGACTATGTAGACACAGCCACTGGGTTAGTCAGTGCTATCTCTGGTGAGTAACTGGGTAATTATTTCCAAAAATATTGACTTGTAATGTGAAGAAAGCTCTTCTCCAGGCCACCCGTCAGCAGAAAATTGCCTCTGGTATTAACATTTCATCAACCACATAATGTGAATTGATGTAAATGCATAATTAGAAATAATAGTCTGGGAAAATTCACTCTTATTTATAAAATTGGTCTTGTTAAATTAAAATGGGAGCTAACGACTTCCATTTTCCCAGTAAAACATGGCCTGGGTTTTGCCTCCTTTGCAGAGGTCCTGACTCATGTCTCTGGGAGCTTCTATGCACCCACAACTGGAGAGAGAGAGAGAGAGAGAGAGAGAGAGAGAGAGAGAGAGAGAGAGAGAGAGCTCTGAGCAGGCACAAATATCACCTGCCCTAAAGGTGGCTCACAGGAATGGGCTTCTCAGAAATATCTTAGTTACAGTACAATAAATAACAGTCTTGAGGGAAAAGGGTTGGAGATAAAATTCTTGGCTTTCATTCTCCTGGGGAGCAGGGGTCAGCTCACCCACTCACCTGAGTCCCAGGAATGACAAGGCACTATATGGATAAAATAAACCTTGCCTCTACCTTGTCCTTACTGGGCAAGCATGCCTGGTCTCCATGCCTCAGTCTATGACACAGAGAGATGACCTGGTCCATACCAACCAGGACCTCTAATGCCTGTCTACAGTAGGAGCATGGCATTGAAGAGTCTGTCCTAAGTTACCAGAAAAGCAGACCTTGGAACCAGGAGAACAAAGCAAGCATACAGATGGCTAGAGCCATCATTTATTATTATTATTATTATTATTATTATTATTATCCCCTGCTCATCATTTCTGCATCTACACTCCAGTTGGGCTGTGATTTCTCATCAGTTATATAAGCTTTGATTTAAAATTATATTTCTCCTTCCTTAGCGTCCTGAGTAGCTGGGAACACAGGTCTGTGCCACCCTACCCAGGTAAGTCAAGCACCCCTGATGCTGGAGGAAACTTGGGGCCTTGTATTCTCCCACTGAGCTACAACCCAGCCCAAGCTGGAATTTATACTTCAAATACCCCATTCTGGAAGCCCTGGCTCCCTTCAGACAGCTGTACCTTGGCCTGTGGTCTGCCTGTCTTCTGAAGTCATGAACTTGGCCATCTTATGAAGCAGGTTGTTCATGCTCTGAAGCTGGGTTCCCAAGGGCCTGATGTTAAGGAAGGCCTTCTTGTTTTATTCAGTTGCAGAGCCTGTGGTAAAGTCAGCAGAGAGGGAGATGTCCTATGGGTTCTCTCTCCCTCCTTCCCTTCTCTGTCTCTTTCTCCCTTTCCTCCTCCTCCTCCTCCTCTCTCTCTCTCTCTCTCTCTCTCTCTCTCTCTCTCTCTCTCTCTCTCTCTCACACACACACACACACACACACACAGAGTTGAATAAGCAGATGACTTCTTTCTAAAGACAGGTATATAACTGAGATAAAGAAGAGACATGAATGAGGAATCTCCTTTAGCTAGTCTGTGGTCCTGGTAGCCATTAGAGAAGAGATCCCAAGACTTCCCCTCTGGTAGTACTGCACTTGAGACCCATAGGTGGGGTGGTAGTCTCCCTGGGTTAGACAGGGCATGCAGAGTGGTGCCTGGCTGGGCCTACTTCCTTGTGATATTAGGGTCTGACTTGCCTGGGAAACTGCCTGTCTCTTTCCTTGAAGCTGACCTTCTGTTAGGGTGGGAGTAAAACTCTCCATCTGTCACTTTTGCGGTAGACAAGCCTCTACCCATACCAGGGATGGGCTAGCCCAAGGTCATACAGGGGTCAGGGGCGAAGACCTGCTTTTAGACTTGGGCCTGAGTTCTTGGTATGGTTAGTGTCCAGCCTAGGCTGAGTGCTTTGCTGGGTAACCAAAGCTGCCTACTGACCCCCAGCCCCACCTGGTTACCCAGGGCATTGTTGGGGGCGGGGTAACAAGGATGCTTACAGCCTTACATACAGCTCCCCTGGCCTTTCCTTCTTCCTCCTACCCTTCCAGGCCACACAGGTTCCCTTTTCATGTGAAAAGAAAGCTGAGCACTTGTCTCCAGGAACAGCCGGGCCTTGTCCGCTCAGCTGTGGCTCTGTGGCCCAGACAATCCATGCTATGTCCAAAGAGCCCAGAGGCTGAAGACTGACGGAAGCACCTTGGCTAGGATCCAGGAACTGCAGGGGGTGGTGGGCTTTGAAGCTTGAGCCTGCAGGGTGCCTGTCTTCCAGGGCCTCTGAATTTCTCTCACAGCCTAACAGGGTGTGAGAGTGGAGGGCTGTCAGTGAGTCTAGAGTTTCAGACCTGGCTTTTTTTCTCACCAGCTTTCATGCTCCCAAAGGCCAGAGGATACATAGCAGCGCTACAATGGGGGCAGGGTTGCATAGGCCTAAGGTCTTGGAACCAAATTAACTTAAAAATGGAAAGAAAACACAGCTGCCCTGTCTATTAAGCTGAGCCCCCAAAGGGATGGAGGGTTTTTCTTCATTGTAAGAAGGGCAGTGGAGACCGACAAACCAGGCAAATGTGTTTTTCTCCAGCTCTTTGTCTCCTCAGGGATAGGATTCTTCCCACAGTGCTTCATCAGGTGCAAAGACTTCTACTAGTCAAAGCTACCTGAACACACACACACACACACACACACACACACACACACACACACACCAGCCTCTTCTCTCCATTAGTCAGTCCTGTGCTCTAACCTGTTTCTCTCAAGAAAGGTTGAGATTTATCCTTAACCTGCCATTATTCCCAGATCCCTGAAAATCCCATCTCTATCCAGATCAGCTTGCAGCATGAGCTCTGATTGTGCCCAGCTTTGCAGCTGAGTCTCAGGATGGTCAAGTAACTGGCCTGGGGCTACACAGCTGGCCATCTGCATCTGTTGCTTCAAAGCCTGTCCTCAAAGCCAGCAGGCTCCATGGCTTTTCTGAGCATCTTGGCTCTTGCTGCCATTTCCTCTTCCTGAGAAATGATTTTTCTTATTAAGATGACAAACATTTAGTGGGTCTCTATCCTGTGTTTAGTCTTGGCTTTATGTTGCTGAAGGGGAAATAGTTCATGAGCAAGCAGATAAAATGGAAAACACTGCTAAAGTATATACAGAAAGTTGAAAAAGGAGTGTGCTATGGAATGTCTCTGGGTCCTTTATTAGTGACACCAGGAAATGCCACCCTGAGGACCTTGCACTGAGATGACAAGGTGAAGGTACAGATGTACAGAAGTACGGAAAAGCATTTGAGGCAGAAGGAAAGGTCGTAGAGTGCAGATGAGTACATCACTGGGGGATGTTGAAACTATAGGAGTGGCTGGAGAGTTGGGAGGTGTTGAGAACATAATCATGCAGACCTATGGCCACAAATGAACCTCTGATGTAACTGAATGTCACTAACCTCGGGTTCCACCACAGCCTCCCGCTTTTCAGGAGCTACAGCTTAGAGAGGAGCTGTGGGGCTAGGCAAGTGGGGGAAAGACTCTTACAGGTAAAAGTTTGCCAGCATGTGGCCCTGTGTTGGAAGAATGGAATAGTCACAGATACTCAAGGTGCAAAGTTACTCAGGGCAGTAGATGCCACAGTTGAAGACTTTCAAGGCTCTGCATCTTAGGGGAGCAAAGATGGTGAGTCTCAGTCTTTGCTTGCTTGGCCCCATAAGGAGCTTTTGGCAGAGAGCTAGAAGAGGAAAAGAAAGGTAAAGGGAGGGGTTCAGAGAAATAAAAAGGAGGATCAGGCTGGTAAGCAGGGTAAAGATACCAAGAGGACACAGTTATTTATCCTCCTGCTGGGCTCCTGTTCCTAGCGATTCTACCTACAGTAACAAGCCTGTGCTTTGTGTTTTTTTATTTTTTTTAACTTAACACAAGTTAGAATCATTTGTGAAGAGGGGATCTGAATTGAGGGACTGCTTCTCATCATGTTGCTTATAGGAAAATCAGTTGGGACATAGTACTGATTAATGATTGATGTAGACTACCCCTGGGCAGGTGGTCCCAAGCTGTATAAAAAGCAAGCTGAGCAAGTGAGCACAGCTTTTTCCTACAGTCTCTGAATCCGTTCCTGCTTCCATGTTCCTGTCCTGAGTTACTGCCTTGACTTCCTTCAGTGATTGACTGTGACCTGGGAGTTGTAACATGAAATAAACTCTTTTTTTTTTTCCTTCAAGTAAGTCTTGGGCAGTGTTTATCAGAGCAACAAAAACATAATTAATACAAATACTCAATACCAGAACCTGTGGGAATGGTTCGTATTGAAGCCATAGCAGGGTATAAAGGAGCTGTTCTTGTTGTCAGAGCTGGGGAGAAATCAGAGAAGGCTAGGCACTGCAGGGCTGGGCCAGGCTGGTGCTTGGGTTTCTCCATGGTCTCTAGTCTCTATAATGTAGAAGAAGGTTTGTCCTGAGAAAGGATGCACACTTCCTATGGCCTGGACACTTTTGGACTTGGGATGGGCTACAGAGTAGGTTCTGACCTTAGGGTAAAAATGTACGGAGCCTGGATACCTCTGAATGTCCTGGAATTCCTTCTGTAGACCAGGATGACCTTGAACTCACAAAGATCCACCTGCCTCTGCCTTCCAAGTGCTCGGATTAAAGGCATGCACCACCACTACCCAGCTTGAGAGACTTTTTTTATTTGAAGATCACATGGCTTTTCAAGCTATTACCAGGCATTGGGAAAGAATGAACTGTGAGTTTAAGGTCTTCATGTCCTTCTAACTATACTGCCCTTTTGGGAGAGGTCCTGATTCTGGCCTGCTGTGGACTCATCTGTAGGAATGACAGGGCTCTCCTTATTCTGGCAGGCTGTGATCAAGCTCACCACCTGAGCATTTTTCTAATTGCTGTTTCCCATGAGGGACATGGGCACCCCTTGACTCTGACAATGGCTACATCCAGGACCCTGTTCCTGAGAAGCCCATGGGACATATGGGGTGCATACTAAGAGACCCATGCCATCTTTTAATTTTTCAACAGTTAACTCTGGAGCCGAGCTTTTAGGCAAATAAATACAAACCACAGTAGAAGCTCTTTGCAGCATTGGCAGTATTATTCACCTCTCAGTTGCTGAAAATTAAAATTGTCCATATTTCGTGTATGCTTTCTCTCTTCATCACAGTTTAAGAATGAACAGCATTTGGCTCATCAAAAATAACACTAGCGAGGAAAATGGCTTTTCTCTTTTAAAAGCACCCAACATTTTGCTTTAATGTGTTCCTTGGAAGAAAGTAATTTACAATGCAGACAATTATCAGACTTGATTTAACACAGTGGATTATACTCATGCCACCGCCCTCCCCCAACATACCATTGCCTGTGGGAACCTAGTAGGGGGAGAATTCTATGCTAGGCCAATTGTTTGTAACAACCAACTTGAATCTGTAGCTTCTCACATTTATAGCAGGTTGATAGGAGCCTGGAAGGAGATTCCTGGTGACTTTTAGTCATTTTGGAGTTGAGCTTAGACTTCTCCATGGGAATTAAAACGTCCCCATGTCAACAGGGAGCTTTTGCTCACACCCATAAGTTCTACTTGGAGCCTAAAGCCTAAAATTCATCATTCACAAGTTACCTCACCCAAGGTCACCTCTTAGGCCCAGTATCTGCTCTGCTTTCCTGTGGGCTATCTGTCATTGACCTGGAGATTTGTGGGAATTCTTATGCCCAGGATCAGCCCAGAGCTGGACTATTTGAATTGAGGCAAAATACCCAGTTTCCTTCCTTCTTGGGTGGGCAGTTCCCAGGCCTGTGTTGTACAGTGACTCAGAGGTGTTTATGGATGGTAACCCTATTTCTCTCAGCAATAATGGCTGTGGACCATATTCTACATTGTCCTTTGCTTGTCTCATTTCCTTTTACCCTAGAAAAACTATCTGAGGCCTGGTATGGGGGTATACATGTGTAATCCCAGCTGTAGGATGTGGCAGGAGATTTGACAGTTCTAGGTTAACTTAGGCTACAGAGTAAGATCTTGTTTCAAGAATTAAAAAAAAAAAAAAAACTTATAACAACCAGGAGAGAGAGAGAGAGAACGGAGTGAGAAAGTCAGAGACAGAGGCACACATAGAGTCAGAGAGAGACGGAGGGAGACTGAGAGAGACTAAGCAAAGCAAACCAGTCCTTTGAATCCTCAGCCTTTCTCTGTACAGACAAATATCTGCCCACCCTGGCTAGTGTATAGGTCACTGTGACAGATCAAACTGAAGCTTACTGAAACAAAGAGTTTATAAGAGCATTTTTGACTTAAGACAGCTGCATCAATGAGAAGTCTCATGCTCAGCCTCTTCCACATCTCTTATAGAGGAAGTTTTTAATCCTATCCCACCACAGGCCATATTGCTGCCAAGTATAAACTTATGTTTGGATGAGGGTTTCAAAAAGAGAATAATCATTTAGAAACAACCCAACCACTTATTTGGAATTTTGACAATCAAAAGGGGATTTCTTCAGTCGGGAAATGGATCTTTACATTTCCTCTCTCCCTCTGCTTCTGTGGGGGCTGTCACTCCAAAATCTGCTTGCATCATGGCTCAGTCATGTTTAGAATCCAGAGTAGTTTTCTGGAGACAGATGGCATTGATTTCACATTTGTTCCACTGTGCCTGCCTCTCACAATGTATTAGCATCAGCTCCTGACACACATCTACAGAAGACATCAGAAATAATTTCATCTGTTACTTATAAAAAAAAAATATATTTGTTCTGGGCCTGGTGGTCCAGGCCTTTAATCCTAGCTACTTTGAAAACTGAAGCAGGACATTCCTAAATTTAAGGCCTGCCTGGGCTACTGCATTTAAGATCAACCCGGGTAATGCAATAAGACCTTGAGCCAAAATGATAAGCAAAGGAGGGTTAGAGGTCTTGCCCTGCACACAGAGCCCTAAATTCTACCCCAATATGAAAGATGCAGCCTCTACATGATGAGAGTTGGGGAAATGGACTTTAGAGGGCCCAGCGCTGCACCTTTCTGTGCATGATCTTGTTCTTGTCTCTGGTGCTGTAGTAGCTCAGGAAGAGAGGGAAATATTGTGTGGCTGTTATATCTCAGTGTGCTGTGAAGAGCTTGTTAGGGAGGGGCTCACAGGGTGATTACTGCAGGTCCCTATGGCCTTGGGATGTCATTGCTCCTCTTTGAGCCTCAGTTTTTCTGTTAGTAAGGAGAGCCATCTTTCTCACTTTTTCACTTGATCCAGGGGAGGGTAGAATACTATCCGGTACTCAGATGTACATGAATCAGGCTTTTCTTTTGGTAGTGAGTGTTGTTAAGGCACACAGGGAACAAACCACACTACCAATAGCCCACACTAGAGTTTATTTAAGAAGGTTGTTGGACAAGTGCAGAGGGAAGAGATGAATGGGAGTGGGAGCAAGCCTCTTTGTACCTGTTTCCCTTATGAGGGAACAGGCAGAAGCAGAAGCAGGTTTACATGGCCACGCCTGAACATGATGAATATGGATGAAAGGGGTGTGCCCTCTTCATGTGGCATGTTCTGATGGTGCTTTGTAGGCTTGGTCAGATTAGCATGTGCCAGGAATCCTTACTGTAGTAGGCAGTGAATATCACATATGCAAGCATGTACTCTCCCGATGACTCACACCCCCTCCTTTTTCCCCAGTGTTGGAAATTGATCCCAGGGTCTTGTGTATGCAAAGCAGATGCTCTGCTACTGAGCTACATCTCTAGTTCAGAGTCTCACTATAAATCTCAGGCTGACTTTGAACTCACTATAGTCGAGACTGGCTTTGAAATTTCTTTTCTTGTGTTTTAACCTCCTCTGTCCTGGTGCCTAGCTCTTATAACACATTTGAAGTCAGCCAGAACAGGAAGTTGCTTGGAGTCATGTAATTTTGAATACCTAAGTACTCAAGGAACAGAAATCATGGCGGTCCATGGCTGATGGATGGTCTTTCAAGACATCCTGGTATGATATGTAAATCTCAGAGTTGATGAGAGAACTTATTTGCATATGATGCCCCCAGGCTGCAGGTCCTGAGTTGTCATACCCAAGTCTGTCCATAAAAGCAGGGTCTAGAGTCCCATAGAATGGTTTATGACACCATGCTGTATAGGGACAATTGAAAATTCCCACTCTAGAGAAGGACAGATGGGGCCAGGCCAGAAGAAGGGGTGCTCCCTCCCCAGGGCTCCTCATCTGGGTGCCTTCTCACTGCTCCTTCTGTCAGTTCTGCTCAGGGAAATCTGCAAATGCCATGTCAGGCAGACATTGGAGGAAATCAGCCCAGACAGCAGACACTTAGTCTTGCTTAGAAGGCCATGCAGTTCTAGCCAGCAGGCTTGCCTGAGATGCAGGATGGTGCTGATGTAACAGCCTCTACTGAAATGTCATAACCTTCCTCTAATTTAAAGAATGGTTTGGAATAATGAGCATCACCAGAGTGGGAATCCCACCTGTCCTAAGCTCTCCCAAAGCTCCAGAACCAAGATTTATGTAAGGTACACAACAAGGGTTTAATCCATCCACCTAGGCATCTGCTATTTTGGTACCCAGCACTGGTCCTGCTGGGCCATATAGAGCCTATCTTCCTGAACTTTCAGGGTATACTGAGGATAGGCTAATAATTTCAACAGGATTTTCTAGGCTCCAAGTAACTCATACCCTCTTAGTCATCTTACTTCCTAAGGTTCTTGAGAACCTCTAATACCTTCTAGTCTGACATGGATCTTAGCTCACAGCTCCACACAGAACCATTTCCATTAATTTATACTTTTCCTGTTTTCCACTAAAAATGTTTCTCTCTACCAGGAAATTAGAGGCAGGTTGAAGTTTTTTTCTTCCAAAGTTTCAGAAATAATCTTGATCTCCAAGGCAGCAACAGCTTCTCCAAAAGACGAAACTGGAGATGGGCACATAAAAATTGGTCATAGGGCTGTCCTATATGTCAGCTTAGGGCTCTTTCCTGTGTGCCAACAGCTATACCCAACTGTCTCCTATTGGGATAGGTATATAAAATTAGTAAAAGTAAATGATGTAAGTGTCCCAAAGCCTAACTAGAAGGCCATTGAGGCTGCTTTGGCTGGGATGGTGCAGTTGGTAGATAATTAAAATACATTTATATCAAGTAATAGGATAGTTGACGTAATTACCAAAAGGCTAAAGGTACTGCTACAACATGGTCCAGTAGTTCTACCCCTGTAGAGTTTTCTGTGTGTCATTTCTCTGGGCTTAATTTCCAACCCCCATAGGCTTTATTGTGTACATGCCATCTTTATCCACAGGCTATTTAACCAATCACATTAGTTGCACAAATAGAGAATCCCCTTTACCAGTATTTGTCAGGAGATGTCTTAGGTCTGAATGCCATTAACCAAATGAGTCTGTGCCTGAATCACCTCCTGTAGTGTGGCGATTTGAATGAGGAATGTCCCCCATAGGCTCTGAATGCTTGGTCTCCAGTTGGTGGTGCTGTTTGGATAAGTTATGGAGCTATAAGCATGTGGGAATGCAAACTCTAACCCCCATACTTGCACAGTTTATACACCGAGGCTCTCCTCAGCCCCTAGCACTCATTTTTCTTAAAAAAGGTTGTGGATTAAAAGAGAGGGGTGGAAAAAAGTTAAAATCCACCATGCACTAAGAACCATTTGACTTCAGCCCATTTCCAGGGTGGAGTTTCAGGATGGTGGGGGGTGTATTGAATCATGACAGGCAATTAGTTCTTTTTTTATTTTTTTTCTTTCCTTATTTTGTATTTAACAAAAAAAACAGTAACATGAATTTAAAATGAGGAAAAGTTAACAATAACTATGAACAGGATAATAATCATAAGCATGGCTTATCAAGGGTGGTAATGCAAATAAGATTGCTACACATATATTTACTTTGTGTTCAGCTTTCCCTCTGAAATTTTTTTTTCCCATCCCTGTATATCCTCATTCAAGGTCCCTTCCCCCTCCCACCACATCTTGACATTTTTCTTCTCTGCAACTCCCCATCCCTTTGCTGGGCAGGGAGCAGACAGTCCTATGATCCCACTGACCCAATAATGCTTGGATCAGTCTCCACTCCTGGCCAAATCCAGTTTTGTCCCCCCTCCCTCAAGAGTGAGTCTGGTATTCCTATAGTTGGAGTGGGGTCCGAAGGGTCAGTCCAGGGTGTTTCTGATCCCAAGCTGTTCAGTGGTTGTGGTTTGCTGCTTGGGCATGTTTGGCTTTTTTTTTTTTTTTTTCTTGTTTGTTTGTTTAGAGACCACTAGTGAGTGAGTACATCCCCTGCTTATCTCTCTGAGATTGTGATACCTCGCTCAGGAGGATATTCTCCAAATCCATCCATTTGGACAGGCAATTAGTTCTTGATGAAGGGTCCTCATCATGTTTTATTTACTAGGTAAGTGGGTCTCCTTTTGCTTTGTAAATTCAGGATGCTACCCTCTCCTGCAGCACTGTAATGGGATTATGTTAGTATGTTGTAAATATTTGTCCCTCCTACTGGTTTAATAAAAAACTAATTGGTCAGAGGCAGACAGGAAGTGTGGGCAAGGCTACCACACTAAGAAAACTCTGGGAATGTCTCAGAGCAGAGCAGAGCCACCACAGAGATGCCACGAGACGCAGAGGAAAGAAGTTGAAATGCTGCTGAGAAAAGGCACTGAGCTGCATGGCTGAAGAAGATAAGAATCATGGGTTGAATTAAGATGAAGGAGTTAGAAAGTTGAATGCCTGGGCCATAGGTCAGTCAGTATAAAATTAATGTAAGCATCTGTTTGTGTATTTCTGCGAGTCTCTCGGACTGCCAGATTGCCAGTCAAGCCTCTGGTCTAGGCCTGAAAGTTCGGGCCAGAAACCTATTACTACACAGGACCTCTTTTAATTATGTGTTTTGTTACATTCAATGCTTACCCTTTCCTCGTCCCAAGAGATTCTCCTTTTCAAGCTTCTTCTCTGATGCTCTAGTTTATTGTGTAATAGTTTTCTTTTTAAGAATCAGGGGATACTACATTGCCTGTTTTTTTCCGTGATGAAGGGTGCTAGTTTTTTTTTATTTTCTATTTTAAGGAGTACTTGAACCACATATAGCTTTCCCTTTGAGCTGTTTTCCACCGGCTTTAGCATGAAGCATGAGTTGGCTCTTCCTCCTGCCCTTCCTAGTTTCTCCCTCCCCTCCCTCCCCTCCTTTCTCATCCCCTCCCCCTCTCCTGCCTTTCCTCCACCCTGCTCTGACCTCTGACCTCTCCTCATCCCTTCCTCCTCTCATATCTCATCATCTCCCTTCTTTTCCTCTTCCCCATCCTTCCGTCAGTGTGTGCCTCACCTACAGCTCTTCTCCCCTCTACACCTCCATCATCTCTCAGTTTCTTTTTTCCTTGTCTGTACCTCAAAATGAACCTGCAGCCATATTGTCTTTAAAGACATACTCTAGTAGAGTGTTTCTCCTGAGTCACAGTCTAAGACTGTCAGTCAGCCTGTTGAATTGCTCACAAAGACCTCAACATAAACCCAGCCTCTTTGAACTTGATAGAAAAGAAAGTGGGAAATACACTTGTACGAATTGGCACAGGCGACCACTTCCTAAATATAACACCAGTGGCACAGACACTAAAATCAACAATCAATAAGTGGGATCTCCTGAAGCTGGGAAGCTTCTGTAAAGCCAAAGACACTGTCAATAGGACAAAACGACAGCCTACAGAATGGGAAAAGATTTTCACCAACCCTACAAGTGATAGAGGACTGATCTCTAAGATATATAAAGAGCTCAAGAATCTAGAGCCCAAAACCTTGAAAAACCCAATCAAAAAATGGGGTACAGATCTAAAAAGGGAATTCTCAGCAGAGGAATTACGAATGGCTGAAAGGCACCTGAAAAAGTGCTCATCATCTTTAGCCATCAGAGAAATGCAAATCAAAACAACTTTGAGATACCATCTGACACCTGTTAGATTGGCTAAGATAAAAGGCACAGATGACAGCCTATGTTGGAGAGGATGTGGATCAAGGGGAACACTCCTCCATTGTTGGTGGGAGTGTAAGCTTGTTCAGCCACTTTGGAATGCAATATGGTGGTTTCTCAGAAAATTGAGACTCAATCTCCCCAAGGACCCAGCAATACCACTTCTGGGTATACCCTAAAGAGGCACAGTCACACTCCAAAGGCATTAGCTCAACTATGTTCATAGCAGCATTATTTGTAATAGCAAGAACCTGGAAACAACCTAGATGCCCCTCAACTGAAGAATGGATTAACAAACTGTGGTACATCTACACAATGGAATACTACTCAGCAGTAAGAAAAAAATGATATCCTAAAATTTGCAGGCAAATGGATGGACTTGGAGAATATCCTCCTGAGCGAGGTATCACAAACTCAGAAAGATAAGCAGGGGATGTACTCACTCATTAGTGGTCTCTAAACAAACAAACAAGAAAAAAAGCCAAACATGCCCAAGCTTCAAACCATCACCACTGAACAGCTTGGGATCAAAAACACCCTGGACTGACCCTTCGGACCCCACTACACCTATAGGAACACCTGACTCACTCTTGAGGGAGGGGGGACAAAACTGGATTTGCTAGGAGGGGAGACTGAACTAAGCTTTATTGGATCAGTGGGACCATGGGACTGTCCAGGGAGGGGATGGGGAGTTGTGGAGAAAGAAAGAGTGACCTGATGTGGTGGGAGGGGGAAGGGATCTTGAATGGGGATATACAGGGATAGGAAAAAAAAAAAAAAAATCCAGAGCGAAAGCTGAACACAAAGTAATTTTACGTGTAGCAAATTATTTGCATTATCACCCTTGATAAGTCATGCTTATGATTTTTATTTTCTTTATAGTTATTGTTAACTTATCAGCATTTTAAATTCAATTTACTGTTTTCCTTGATAAATACAAAATAAAAAAAAAAAAGAAGTGGGTGGTCCCAAACTTAAGCTTTCCTTTCTCAGTGCCCTCAGAGGCTCAGTCATCCCCTGGACCGAAGCAGGCTGAAGAGGAGTCTGAATTTAGATGGGTCTGGAATCCTCCTTTCTTCTCTCTAAGACTGTGTGGAGTCATCTTCCTACAGGCTGGAGGTCACATGTACACAGCCAGGGCAACAAAAAGATAGAGGGAGGAAGAGATTTTTTTCAAAGGGAGTGAGCTTCTGTTGCTGTGGCTGCTGCAGAGACAGAGAGTGGACTAAGGTAAGAGGCAGGGAAAATTAAGAGGGAAGAGTCAGAAAGTCAAGATGGGGTCAAGGAGAGTGAGGGCCCTTTGAGGTGCTGGTAAAAAACACCCTTGGAAACAAAGGTACAGGATGCTGAAGAGGCTGCTGAGGTTTTCCATGGAAACTTTGGAATAGTTCCTTCCCTATGAAGTATCTTGGCCAGATCCCACTCTGCAGGCTGCTGCCCATTGCTGCCTAGAAGTTCACTGCAGCCCCTTTCCTGGGACATTGCCTGAAGCTAATTACACTTCTGATTCCCCACAGCTCAAGACTGGCTCAAGACAGGATCAAAAGGCGGAAAAGTTTGGGAACTACAGGAAAGGAAAAGAGCCTGTCATAGTGATTAACTGACAGGCAGGGACTTCTACTCTGCCCTCATGGCGCAGGCCTGTGTGAGGCTGAGGCAATGAGATCACAAGGTCAAGCCCAGTTTGGGGTACTTGGCAAGATCCTGTTTCCAAAATGAAAAAAAAAAAATTGACAAAGAGAGTTGGAGACACAACTTAGTGGTGGTGCCTTTGTCTAGTTTGTGCTGGGTCCTAGGTTCATGCCCCAGGAGAGAAAACACAAATCAAAAAAGAATTCAGCACAACTAACAAAAGCAACAAAAATCACTGTGAAGATTTTTTAAAATTCCTTTTGTGAGCCACTTCAAGAAAAAATTGTTAAAATAGCAATGAGTCATGTTTAAGGGCAAACACGGGATGGCTTTTGAGTTTGACCTTGCTCCCCTTTCATCTATAAACTTATCGTTTTCTGAGAAGCTAATCATCAAGATTATAAGCCAAAATCATAGTAAAAATGCTCCTTGACCTTCTTCTGACCTATGGATAGTAAGAATTTCCTTAACCCTAGGTTTTGTTTAATATTTACTTTTTATTTTTATTTAGGTGCTCATGAGTGTAATGATATATATGCAGGTGCCCACAGAGATCAGAGGATGACACCCAACACCATATCTTCAGGGGCTGGAGTTACAGCAGGTTGTGAGGCCCCTGACATTGGTGCTGGAAACCGAACTTGGATCCTATGGAAGAGCTGCAAGTACTCTTAATCACTGAGCCATCTCTCCAGCCCTGATCTGTATGTCTTACTTATCTTGTCAGCCTGTAACCTGGCACAATGTACCTTATAAACCCCTTATAATCTAATTTGCTAAAGAAAATTTTCTTAGAAGTTTTTTTTTTGGGAGGTAATATTTATTTTATGTAATCTTTTCTATCCTTTTAACTTCAAAAGCCACCAAGATCATATGGTTCTGTTAGGATACTCACTTAACTGACATTCTCTCTTGAAGCTTTTACCCTGCCCTGCAGTGTGTACAACTGTCTTTTTGTTAGGCCTGTATCCACTTCCTTTTTTGAAGTATTTGAATTGAATATAGGGCTTCAAGAATGCTAGCAAGTGCTCTGCTACTGAACTATATATCAAACTACACACACACACACACACACACACACACATTTTCTTAAAATTTTAAGATGGAGTTTGACTAAGTTTCCTAGGTTAGATTTGAACTTGTGATCCTCCTGCCTCACCCCTACTAATACCTGACATTACAAGTTACAGGCCTGGGCTCCCTGACCCAACCCAACATTTTCTTAATAAATTCCAGCTTTGGTTCATAGTGACTCATCCTGAAATTCTTTTGTGTGTCTTACATGAAGAGCTAGGAAACATGAATGAGTTCTCAGAGAAAAATCTCCATACTGCCGAGGGAATCATGAAGACTGGTGACATTCCTGAGAAGCCGACTTTCAGAAAAGTCTCCCAGAGATATGTGGTGAAGATTGGGTGAGAGGATGCCCAAGAAATTTGCAATGATTTGGGAGAGGCACTGGACTCACACAGAGGGCAGAGTTAGATTTCTTCAGGCCAGTCTTATATAGACCTGGTGAGTGAGTAAGAGATCCCAGCCTTCTGTTCTCTCAAGTACCTTGTCTGATGTCTCCCAGTAAGAGGCAAACCTGAGACCTACAGGAAGCAAGAATGGATGATAAATGGATGACTGAACCACCAGCCTGGGATGTTGACTCCCTCTTCTTTCCAGCCCTCAGGCTACATCAGTGGTTGGTCTGAGGGAGGTCCCCAAGATGCCCACTTTGTTGTAAATGAGTAGGTTGGTTGATGGCTGAGGCACAGAGTGAGCCTGGGATTAGGATTCTCAGGCGGGCATATCTTATTGAGCACGTTTTCTTTAAGAAGTATCTCTGCTTCTGAGGATGTTATACTTTCTATGGCTTGTCACAGCACCCTCCTTTGCTTAGGAAGCAAACTCTTTCTTCAAAGCTAAGCTTTCTCCAGGCCTATGGGATTAGTAAAAGATTCAGAATAATGGGGTCCACATTAATGTGATTTACCATCATGGCTTTCACAAGCTGTGCGCTACTTATTCCAAGGCTTTTATTTTATTTTAAGGACTCAAATTTAGGACACGTGAGGTAAGAAAACATGCCTGCTCGGTTGTGCCTGTAAACATACGGAACGCTTTACAAAGTTCTTGGAAAACACACAGAACAACTCTGAAAGTGACAGCCCCAGTCTGAGGTGATTGTTAGGACCCCAAGTTGAGGTGTGAACTATCCCACTTAAGCAAAACTCAAGCTTTCACTAGGCAGTACTTGGAAATTCCCCCAAATACTGATTGTCTCCCAGACTTTGAAAGAATAAGACTGTTTGTTTCTGGTGTGACTGGCTCCCAGAACTTGGCACCATGTCGGTGTCACCAACAAGATTTCCATGCAACAAACATGAGTAGCTGACCACCATCTCCCTTCCGGAGGATTTGTGGATACTGATTGACATTCTACTATGGGTGTCTTTCACTGTTCACATTCCCCCATCAAATATATGGTTGTTTGGGGTGTTGGAAAACCCACTGAGGAATTAAAGACCTTCACATTTGACTTTAAGTATTTCTGGGCTAATCTGGCATCAGAAAGAGGTCTCTGCATTATTGGCACCACATGGAGCCTGGTCTCCCCCCTCCCCCCCTCCTCAGGAATGTCTTTCACAGTGCCACCTAGTTTCTAAACGATTATGTAATTACATTTGTGAATGTAATCCTGCAGGGCATTATTCTAATTATAGCCCGCAGTCCCTTTCAGCTACACTCAGATATAATTTGTGCGATGCAATGGGACTCCTCTAATTGCTGCAGTGTCTAGAACCTGGGCACACAGTCAGCTCTGCCTCCTGGATCAGAGGCCTTTTCTTCTTTCTTAGGAAGAGATCCAAGAATCCAGTCCCCAGAGCCACTCCTCAGGGACAGTCCCCAAACACAACAGAATCCTTTGCTCCTAAAACTTTTATTTAGCAACGAATTGTTCATTTTGCAGACAGTTACAAGAATTTTGAGTGGATTTTGTGGAATGTAAATTATATCTCAACAAAGCTGTTTAAAAACACAATAGTTACTAAGCTAATCATAATCAAATACAAAAACAGAGGTGACTTACAGGTAGGTGGCTATTGTTGTGGGCCAAGGGAGGGCATGTGAATTACAGTGACTCAGAGGGACCTGAAGTTGATGGTTATTGTATCTTACACTTAATTAGCAGGTATATTAGATTTAAAAGATGATGGGATTACATATGATGGCTCCAGCTGTTTCCTTTACTTTCTCCATCAATCCTTCCATCCATTATCCCCCTTCTTCCTTTTCCTCCTCTCCTGCTCTCTCAGCATTGGTTATTATTTTGTACTTACATCTTGATTTGTATGGAAACTTTCTAGTCTTTTCTACAGTTCCTAGAGATCATTATTTGGTGGGCAGCATTAGAGGTTTGACGTAACACCAGGTTTCCGTGAGCCTCACCTTCTGGCACTGAGCACTGAGAATTTATGGGCTCCCCTAGAATTATGAGAGGTAAATCTCATCTTCAGTGATGCAGCCCACAGCCACAGGTGTGAGAGTTCCCAGTCCTGAGTCCTAAGTCTCAGGCTGCTCCTAGCTGGGATGCACAGGAAGGCAGAGCCCTTTCCAGCTGAATTTTCACAGTATCGTGTTCCCAAATTTCCTGATCTGAGCTTTCTGGTTCAGATTATTTGGTCTTAGTGGCTATTTTTTTTGCCTATTGTTGCTTTTTAAAAATACAATTAATATTTAATTATTAGTTATTTATTAGGTTTCCCAGAGAGGCAGAACCAATAGAATAATTATGTAAACATACAAAAGAGGAATTGGCTGATGTAATCTTGGATGCTAAGCAGACTTATGAAAGCTTGACACCCAGGGGTATAGATCTCATGGTGCAGCCTGAGGCCAAGGCCTCACAGCCAGGGAAGCTGGGAGTGTAAGTTTCATTCTGAGGCTGTAGGTCGAGAACCCCAGGAAGTGTACTTAATTAAAGAGTCCAAAGGCTGGAAAAAGTTCTGAAGTTCAAGGACAGAAGAAAAATGTGCTCCACCATCAGAAAGAATCTCAGTTCACCTTCCTCTGTTTTCAATTCAGGCTTTGCACCATTGGATGGCACCTGCCCACATTGAAGGCCCATATCCTCACAGCCACTCAGATGGGGGTCTCATACAATCCAAATTGTGCTTCCTGAGTTTCATATATCCAGTCAGGGTGGCACCGAAAGTCAACCACCATAACTTACTACTGTAACTCATCCCTGTCTTATAATTGGTTCTCCTATTCAGATAATTGATTTGGGTCATAGCAAGCTGGTGGGTGTTAGCTTCTGAATCTGATAGCTGAGTTAAACATGGAAAGGGTGTGTGGGAGGAGATATATACATATATAATAGATATTATATGTATATATTATATATTTGTATATATTAGAGTCTTTCTGACTATATTGGTTCCTGTTAGTGGGTCACGATCTGAAGGAAGGTCAGCGACATTCATAAATTTCTTTTACATTGATGATGGACTGCCTCCATTTAATATTTTACATAGAAAACATATTTACTTGTTTTTATTTGGGAGTATGACCATTGGCAGGCTGTCTATACTCCAGTGAATGCTCCCACCCTTATGAGCATAAAGGACAACACTAATTGAATTCAGTGGGTTATTAGAAAGAAAGAGAGAGAGAGAGAGAGAGAGAGAGAGAGAGAGAGAGAGAGAGGAAGAAAGTCTGTAAAGACATGAACATAACTGAGCAATTATAGTGACACCTGCTCTTAAGTCCAGCATTTTTGGAGACTGAGGCATATGGACCTCTAGGGGTTCTAGTCTAGCCTGGTCTACGTAGAAGTTTTAAGCTAACCAGACTACTTAGAATAGTTCTGTCTAAAAAAACGAAAGATAAAAGACATTTTTGTCTAAGGAAATACCCTACAATGTTCATTTTAGTAAGGTTCTAAAAGTTAATAATTTGTAACACTTGATGAAAATGACTCTAAGCAACCGTTTTACTTTTTCCTTGTAAACTGTCCACGTGTAAATGAAGTAAGATCCTGGAAGTATCTCCTTAAAGATTATGACACAGGCCAGTGTGGTGGCTAAAACCTCTAAGCCCAGCATTCACATAGCTAACACAAAGGAACTTTGAATCCAAGATCACCCTGAGCTACATATTGAGTCCAACCTAAGCTACTTAGAGAGACCTGATCTTAAGAAACTAAACAAAAATTTTCCCAAAAAAACAAAAATAGAAAATGCTGTTCTATCTCCCATTTTCCTATCACTCACCTACTTTTCCAAAGTATTAAGTTAGTTCATTTTATTTTTATCCAGTAATGGCATCAACTAAGGTTGTGGATTTCCTCCCAACATTTGCTTTTGGAGGGATGAAGGCATGCATTCGGAAGTGGTAATGGGGACATCCAGCTCTACTAACCCAGGGATTTTTCAGGGAACTTGTACCTAAATAATTAGAGACATGGCTCAGTAGGTAAGGCATTTGCTGCTCTTACAAAGGACCTGAGTTCAGTCTCAGCATGCATATCCTGTGGTTCACAGCCACCTGACACTCCAGCTCTACGGGATTTAATGTCCTCTTCTAGCTTCCATGGACATCTCCCCATATATGATATATACACACACACACACACACACACACACACACACACACACACACAGCTGGAGACATAAACCAAGAGCATTTTCTTTTGCTGAGGATCAGGGTTCAATTCTCAGCACTCATATAGTGGCTCACAACTGTCTGTGACTTCAATTCCAGATATTAGGATGCCCTCTTTTGAACTCTACAGGTACCAAGTATACATTTGGTATATTTGTGCAGACAAAACACTCATGCATATAAAATATTTCAAATGATTAAAAGATAAAACTAAATCTTAAAAGCCCTACATGATTGGATTTTTTTAAAAAAAATCGAGCATTAATTACTTCTGTTTTTCTTATTGTAAAAGGTTGCATCCTGTGCATTTTTATATAACATTAGAAGTTGTGGGTTTTATGGTTAGAAACAGATTTTGTACCCATATCACAGGTGCTTGAGCACTATATGCTTTCACTGTAGGAAACAAATCAGCCATCAGAAAAGTTCATCTTCTATGTTTATATTTATTTTGACTGAATTGTTCTACCTAATGCAGATGGGTGCGTGTGGTGGTGATAGAAAGCTATATTCCTTCCTATGCACCATGGAGTCCAAGGGACTAGAACATGACATATCTGGCCTTTCTTCCTTGGAGTTCTGCATGGAAGGGAGCCCTGGCCATGGAGACTCATCTGTGCCTGGGGATAGGGATGTGGACTGACCAAGGATTCATAAGGACTTAGGAGGCCAAATGTGGTAAGAAAGATCCTCACCTCTGTCCAGTCTCAATGGCCTCTCCTCCGCCTCTCTGGAGAGCTGCTGACAGTGAACAGGGACAATGCAGGGCACTCCCACAATGTTCTGTGGGCATTGCCAGATCTATCTTGGTCAGGAAGCAGGTCGTAGAAGGGCTTGGGATCTATCAGTCTAGCCAGGCAGTCTTCCTATAGAATCTGATCTTTCTTTTTCTTTTCAGTCTTTTAAGACTTAACTGGCTGGCCTTGAATGTACTGCAGACTAAGTTGTTATTTAATTCACAGAGATTTGTCTGGTTCTGCCTTACCAGTGCTAGTATTAATGATATGCACTACCATGTGTTACCAGTGCTAGTATTAACGATATGCACTACCATGTGCTCCTAGAATATGATCTTGACCCTGGGGCCCATACTCCTGAATATCTAGTCTGAGAGTTCTAGGCTATTCAAGGAAACCTACTGAAAGTGAGATCTAGGGGTCCCTGGGGGACATCAGCTACACCAGCAACAGCATGGGTATAGGGAGAGGAGAAAGCCAGATACTGTGCCCGGGGAGATAGGAGACTGAGCCCTTGGTACCCAGGGTCTCAAGCTTGCCTTTCTAAGCCTCACTGTTCTGAGATCCTTGTGCCAGGAAGGGGGCAGATAGTGTTTAGCAGGTGCAGACCCGGAAGAGAGCTGTTAGCTCCTGCCTGCTCCCAGGGCAGCTTGCCTCTTCTTGTGACCTGTGCTGAGGGCTGTCAGAGTGAGAGCCAGCTGCTCACATTCAGGTCTTATCAGAATCTTGCCCACACTCTTCTGCTGAGCCTCTGTGGGCAGTCTGGGTTCCCTGTGGAACTTTGGTCGGATTGTTTCCTCACTTCACCTTTGCCGTGTATAAAATGGGCCTGAGCCTGACCTTCTCTTCTTCCTCACGATCAAGTGTGACGGTTGCTGAAACTGAATATTGAAAGAGTTGCGGTGACATCAAGGACTGAGTAATGGCAGAGAAAGCACCTGAGAACTTCAGGGGCCTGGCTGGATGCCTGTGCATCACCCATGCATTTTTCTTGACCTTTGGGGACTCCAATTACTTCAGCATGGCCCAATCCAAAACTAACTCTGCTGAGAACGACCAGACAGCATCTCAGAGTATCATCTGTGTAGTGTCAGATAGACCCAGAACTGTGACTTCCAGAGAGTCTTTTTATCTCTCCAACCTCAGTTCTTTACATAGGAACTAAGTCATCCTTTGAAGAAGAGATGAGGGTCATGAGTGCTAGGTATGGTAACAGATGTATACAGGACTATGCTGTGATGCCAGGTGACCATTTTTGTCAGTTTCGAAGCAGTGGGTACTCCACTAGCGGGTAGGATCCCCGAGACTATCTTTTCCCAGAGTTCAGAATATTCAGTGGGCTTCTTCCCAAAAGTGCTGTGGGGAAGCAATGGCTACTGGGAATAATTTCAGTGTGTTTTAACTCTTTTTCCTTTTTGAGACATTTCCACAAATCACTCCTGATGCTGAACTCTCCATTCTTTTTCCCAGTCCGTCTGCAGCCCTTGGTTTATCACAGCCCTTGTTCAGGTCCTTCCTAGAGCAGTAAATTCTCTGCAGGAGCTCAGTCCATGAAACATTCTGATGGTTAATCATTTCCCCTGCTCTCCTCCCGGAAGTTCTTACTTCAACTCCAAGACCCTCCCTAAGCCCTTGGAAATAAATCAGACTATCTCTCACTCATATGAAATCAACTGTTAGTGTCCTTGGGGATGTCCCTTGTGAAATGGGGCAGAGAATAGCAGGGCTAGCCCAGCAGGGTGTTGAGCCCTGCAGTGAAGTCCAGGATAGCTTCAGCACAGCCTGTTAGCTCTTACCTGAAGAAGCCACAGGTTGCATTGCAGACTCCAATTTTCCTATGAGCACTTTAAAAATCCTTTTTTTTCCTTTAAAAAAATTATGTATATAGATATTTTTGCCTGCATGTACGTTTGTGAGCTATGTGTGTTCTTGGTGATGGTGGGGGACAGCAAAGAGTATTGACTTCTCTGTAACTGGAATTACAGATGTTTTTGAGGAGCTATGTGCTTGCTAGGAATGAAACCCAAGTCCTTTGGAAGAGCAGCCAGTGCTCTTAATTTCTGATCCATCTCTCCACCCCTAAAATAAATTTTAAGTTAGCCTATACTCATTGCACAAAATAATGGGTTCCATTATGACACTTTCTTTTTAAAAGATTTATTTTTATTTTATATGTATTAATGCTTTCTCTGCATATATGCATGTGCGTTACATGTATGCAATGCTCCCCCTGGCCAGAAGAGGACATCAGATTCCCTGGAACTGAAGACATCCTTGAGTTCCCATGTGAGTGATGGGAATTGACCCTGGGTCTTCTGCAAGAGCAGCAAAGCCTCTTATTCACTGAGCCAGCTCTCCAGACTCCCAGTTATATTATGTGTATTATGCACGTTGATCATAGTCATCCCTCCATCGCACTCTCTCTGGTTCTTTCCCCTCTTTCCAATTTGTCCTTGTATTTTTGTGCTCACCCTTCCCACTTTGTAAATATAGGTTCCACAGTGAGATAAACCATTCTATATTTGTCTTAATCTAACTTATTGTACTTAACATGATGGTCTCTGCTTTTTTTTTGTGGCAGAAAAAAGTCACCTCATTGTCTTTCTCCATCCATCTGTTGATGGACAACCAGACATCTTGGTTATTGAGAAAAGTTTGGGGGAACTGAGGCAGGGTGCAGGTGAGCCAGTTTCCTCCTGACTGGGGTTGGTGGCTAAACTTTGGGTCCTGAGGGTGGTAGTCTGTGGCTGTCTCTTTGTGGCTACACTGTGGAGAGACTGTGAAAGTCATTTGCCACCTTAAATGGAACTGTGTGAGCTCTCTGGGTCATCTGAAGTTCTGCTTCTAGGTTTTTTGGGGAACCTCCACAATGACTTTCACAGTGGCTGAACCAGTTTATAACCTGAAATCCTGTTACCCAGGAAGAGCTTAAGCAATCTCTTGGCTATTGTTGGGTTCATGGGAACCTAAGACCCAGGGCCACAGAGGGTAATAGAGCTGATGCTATAGCTGAAGAGAGAGATCAGAGGTCCTTACCTTCAGTGTGGTGTCTGTTGGAGTGAAAAGACACACACCTGATTTCAGACCTGAGTGTCTGGGTGGTGCTGTGTCACGGAATCCTCTGGGAAACAGAGATCTGTTCTCTCTCTGTTTGTCTCTGTCTCTTTGTATCTGTGTGTGTGTGTGTGTGTGTGTGTGTGTGTGTGTGTGTGTCTACAAAGAGCTCTTTCATTTCCTTTGGTGCTTTGTTGACAGGTTCTGGTTGAGAACTGAGGACATGTTTGCCCCACTTGAGTCCCCAACCAGAATTTACCTACCTAGAATCTACAAGTTAGGGCTCTGGGCTTGGGGAGAGTGGGGCTGAGGTTCAGTAATAGAAGACTTGCCTAGAGTCTACCAGTGAGGGGTTGAGGACATGGCTCTGTGGTACAACCTCTATCCTAATGCTCTAGATTCCATCTTCAGCACTTCAGACCACAACAATAGCACACTGTTGAGAAGTGAACTCAGTCTTGCTAGGACCTTTTGAAATGGCATGCTGAGTGCCCCTCAGAACTGTCCTTCCAAAGGTCATGGGGGGGACTTTCTCCATAGAGAGGCTATCCCCACTTTCCTGCTTCTAGGTCCTACCCCAACCCCACTGACACATACCCCTTGGTCTAGCCCCCACTGTAGAAGCTGCAACTTCTGTCCTTACATGAAAGCCCTGTCACTTGCACGGATAGTCTGGGCAGCCTCTTGGGATGGACTGCTGTCTGCATTCATGAAGACAGGTCCAATGTAAAACTATAACTTTAAAATCCAAACTCTGCTAAGGCCACACTATCTTCAGTAGTCCGTTCTCACAGATCCCAAAGGGCACCCAACTAAGACATTGTCTGTGAGTCCCTAGCTGACAGACTTCCAGGTTCTAGGATCTCTCACCTGCGAAGTGACTTTACATGAAAGGGTGTTGGTGTCCATGCATGCTGCACTCCTGCCTGGAATTAGAGAGCCTGGTTTCAGGTTTGTGCTGTGAAATCGTCTCCATTCTCAAAAGGTATAAAAACAGACCCAACTTTTTATACCTGTGGGCTCTGACTCTTCTCTCCAGAATGTCTCTGTGATACCTTTTGTCTCTGCCTCTAGGGCCTAAACTCTCCTCAGAGATTCACAGCATGCTGTTGCCTTTCACTCTGCTTATAGCTTAATGAATCTTCTAATGAACTCCTTACTCCCTAGGAATCCTTCTCCTGTCTCTCTTTACCTCCCTCTCCTGAAACCTTTCACTCACTGTGGCTGCTGGCTTTCAGGCTAAACCAGGAGGGATCCAAAAAGCCTGGCAGTCTCAAGGAGGTGCAAGCCAATGGCTGTGGCTTTTACACAAGTGTCTGTCGTCCAGAAAGGCTATGACAAACAGTCATCCTGTGTTGTTACAGTTGTGATTGCTTGATTTTAGCACTCAGATATCCAGGCAGCTCAGAGACCAAATGGCATCGCCAAGGCCAAGTACCACCTGCAAATGAGTTTATTCCTATTTAGGGAGTACTAAAACCTTAAATAGTTGCAGCTATGAAAGGATTTAGAAATAGGTGTGTGTGTGTGTGTGGTGTATAATAAAAACAAACAAACAAAAAATTCCAGTTTTTGAAAAACAGTCCAATAGAATGGAAGATGAAATTGGTCAGTATGGGGCTGGGCTAAGGGTTTGGATTTGCTTGGAATGCTGGCCAGAAGCTTGCCCTTTGTGGAAGCACTTCAGTTTTGTTTGTGTTCAGAGATCCACAGGGTTTCCTGGAGTCTTTCCCCACTTGCTGGAATAGCTACCCTGGAGCAGCCTCCTGCTTAGATCTTAAGGGCCCTGCTGCTCAGAGAATTGTGTGTTTTCCTGGTGTGTGAAATAAGGGCAGTGCAGAGCTAGCAGCCCTTACACATCCTATTCTGGAAATAGTGGAGAGCCATCAGGAAGATTGCTGATGGAAGAAAACAGGACTTTTCTCTGCTGCTTCATTTTGGTCTTTCAAAGGTCCTTAAACCTGTGTGTAACCTTAAGTATGGAATAATTAAGCCTGGAGGTGGGAGGATGGTACCACATACAGAGTCCCACAGCTTTTCTTACACAACCCTCAATCATTAGGTGGGAATGGAAGACCCGCTCAAGAAGAAAGGTGCTAAGCAGCTGGTCTCCAAAAGGCCCTGACAGACCTCAGCTTTTTGGGGGCTGCTTAATTCTTTCTGAGGGTGGGTTTGAGATTTCAGGTAAGCCTGCTTGAGCTGGTCTCAATCCTCTCCTCTAGTGTCAGGTTCTGAGCTAATTCCTCTGAAGCCCCAATTTGTGGGCTGTGAGGACACAAGACTGTTAAGAGTTCCAGGTCTTCAAGAACATCCATTGTCAGCATTAATTTTTCCTTTCTTTGGCTGTGGTAGGAATGGCACCTTGAATTTACAAGCGTTCAGCCCCAGCTTCTCACTGGTGAATTCTAGAAAAGCACTCCACATCACATCCCAGTCCTTCACTTGTAGAATCTAAACAAATGTACTAAAACTGAGCCATACTCTCAGCCCTCATTGATGATGCAAAAATCACAACTTTCACCTTAAAGGAAATAACAGAGTTTGATCTAGAGCCTTTTTGAGTGGCCATGACCCAGAAACATAGATTTAGGTCACCCCTATGTGTCGATGTGGAAGAAATCTCAGAAAATTTTAGTTTTACAGGACAAAGGAAGTCCTAAATCAAGGCAAATAAAGTTTAAAATACGTTGGTGGCTACATCAGAGAGGCTGGTGATGTAAGATGGGGGAGCTTTTCTATAGTCCCAAGATGCTATCTGAGCTTTTGGGTTGGTGAAAGCTGGTGCTCTGCTAAGTTAATAGATTCTACAAAGTCATATCTATTACTCACAGGATGCTAGTTTAAACACAGAAGTGGCAAGGAATGGCTTCTGGGGAGGGTAGCATTATTCTAGGTAAGGTAACTAGCCTTTGGATCTGCAACGTTCCAGTCTCTCCACAGCACTGAGATTCTAAGCAGCCAAACAGTCTTGTGCAGGCATAGATTCTTTTCAGAAGTTTTCATCCTTACAACTTACTGGTGAATTCTAGGCAAGTGCTCACATTCCCAGTCCATCATGGTGGTGGTGGTGTGGTGGGGGTCGGGGAGGTTGTAGGCTATGCAGTGTGCTCCAGGTTTCTAGCTTTTGTGAGCTGTCACTCATGTTGGAATGGGCTTTTGATGATATTCTCTGCTACTGTAACCCCAATAAAACTCATTGGCTCACCAAGTTGGAGTTTGTTAATATCTTTGGGTTGTCCTGGGCTTCCAATCTGGGGCTATAGTTTTTTGTTCATATCTCTTCCAGAAATAGTGTCAACACAATAATAATCTTTTAGCCTTTGAAATCATATTGCTCCAAGGTTGTAATTTAAAACCATGTTTAAGTTTTTTTTTTTTTTTTTTTTTTTTTTTTTTAAATATAAGCTAATTCACCTGTTTTCTTACCTTAGCATTTCTTTTGTGAGGTGTTTGAGAGGTGTGTTATTCAGGGCTAGGTGTGAGAACACTACTGATTAGGAGGTATTAAAGGGTCACAGTTTGAGATCTCCCTGAGAAAATAGAACAGTGTCTCCACAGGTGTCTCACAGTGATTCTGACCAGCTGTGTTGAAGTTCTTGATTCTCAGACAGCAAATGCCAGGATTGGGGTGGCTCCTCCCTCCTCCCAGGATTGGGGTGGCTCCTCCCTCCTCCCAGGTCCCCAGGCCTTCTTCTCCTGCCTCGTTTGGACTCTGCTGTTATCTTGCGTACTTCAAGGGCATGGGGTGGGGAGGTGCCCAGTGAGATGTTGCCTTTATCTGTTGCTGCAGCCGTGTCCTCAGGGCAGTGGTAGAGGGACTGGGTCTCCTGGAGTCTTCACCTCCTGAGGCCTGAGGTGGTGGCACTGACAGTGAAATTAAAATCCTCTCCCTGTGTTATCAGCTTCCCCAGAAACCTCTCTTGAATGCAGTGCTTACTCCACGCCATCCAGGGTGTCTAAATATCAGTATGTTTTCCACAGCCCAGGCTTCTAAATCACAGCTGCTTAGCAGGGGCTTTAAAAAATAAGTATTTACTGCTTTTGTTCAGCTTGTAAATGTCATACATGTTTACCAGGAATAATTTACAAAATATGTTTTAAAAAGTAAATAAAAGAATGAAACCCTCCACAATGCCTCTCTGAACAGATATTCCAAACCTGGAGAACCTCATAGACTTTCCTTTTTTCCTTCTCTAATTCATTCTTTTCTTTTTTTCTCTCCTTCTTCTTCTTCTTCTTTTTGCTATAAAGAAAGTCAAAGGGAAATGATACAGGGAAAATACAGCCCTAACTCATACTCTTACCAGGAACCTATATTTTATGTCCTGCCTCTCTTTTCTTTTACTGAGGAATCTGGCTGGGGGCCATTTGAAGGGCCCCAAGGTCAGTGTGTATCTGTCCTTATCTACTGTCTGTGTTCTTTATTTTGATGTCCAGTTTTCCTTTTCTACCGTAAATTATGTTTTCTGTTGATATATACATATATGTATATATAATACTGAAGAACTAGGAAAGCGCCTCCATTTTTTGAGCAAAAGTTCTCAGCTTCTAGACAAGCTGCATAGAAACAAAGTTCAGATGGGAAAAGTAGCATAAGGGCCGATAACAGTTAGTTATCCATGGAATGTCTCAAAACTGAGATAGTCCTGAAAGACCTAACCTAGGTGGTTGTCAAAGAAAGGGCTTGGCAAACAGCAGCTAAGATAACAGAGGAAGTCTAAAAATCCCCCCAAAAGATGAGCTAATCAGAATTGTATTAGTGCTAAAAGACCCCAATTGATGAATAACCTTGTGATTTTTCTGCCTTAAAAATGCAGTTCCCAAAGTTGTGGCACCTGCTCTGGCCACTGTCACGCCTGTACACCAGGAGGTCCTTGTTTTCTGACTTGTGATTTTTCAATAAACCTTGCTTTTGCATTTTGGAGAGTTTGAGTCTCTGGTGATTTTTTCGGGGGCCTTGTGACCAGGGCACAACAATATATAGATAGATAGATACATAGATAGATAGATATACACATATACATATGTATGTATGTATGTAAATACATATGGAGTGCAGACACACACACACACACACACACACACACACACACACACACACACACACACACGAGAGGTAGAAAAGGACTTGGACCATGAAGTACTGACACCATGGATCCTGTTCTCACTTCACCTTCTTCCCAGGAAGGTTTTTAACCAATGATCCCGTTGCTTTTATTTCCAAAGTAGCTGAGATTAAAGGTCTATAACACCAGGCTTTTGGCTCTTTTTCTGCACACGTCTCCTTGGAGTTGTTACTTCCTTTTAGGTCATTGCTTTTTATGGTCCGTCTTTATGTTTTTAGTTGTAATGGCTTGGAGAAACACCCTTTTGGTCTTAGTCTTGATCATCCAGATATTGCCTTTGAAAATGATTGTCATCCTGGTTAGGTTGTTGTCACTTGGTTCAACCTAAGGTCACCTGGGAAGAGAGAATTTCAGTCCAAGAATTACTCCCATAAGATTATCCCACCATGTCTACGTCTATGGGCCACTTTCTTGATTGGTAATTACCTTAGGAGGGCCTGGCCCACTGGGCAGCACCATCCCAGGCAGGTGGATCTGGTCTATAGAAGACAGCCAGCTGAGCCTGAGGCAGTGAGTAAATTAGTAAGCAGAACCCTTCTATGGTTTCTGATTCAGTTTCTACCCTGACTTTCCTCAATGATTGACTGTGACCTGGAAGTGTAAGCTGAAAAGTTATTTTTGATCATTGTGTTCATCACAACAGAAAACTGGGACAATTCTTACATAATTCTTCTGTTTCTGCCACAGATATATCTACTTGGCTATTCTTTTGAAATACGCATCTCTTGAATGCATTAAATATTTCTCTTGATAGTGGTGTTTGCTTTTCTTCTGTGCAAAATGCTTCAGTAAGCTCTGCTGATGCTTGTGTTAGATTTTTGTGTAGCAGAAGCAAAATATCCCCAAGAACAAATTAAAAGAAGAGAAGCTTTGTTGCTGTTGCCAAGGCTACTGTTTATCATGGTTGGGAGGGAGAGGTTGACAGAAGCACTTGGGAGACAGAGTCAGGAGGATGGGAGCCTCACTCAATCCAATTACGTTGGCTATCAAGATTGACCCTCTCAGGTGGCCGTTCAGGAAGACTTTGCCTTCTGTTTATGCCGTCAGCATACATTTCTCAGCTTCTATTTAAAGATTTGAATGTGAAATCTTCAGAGATGTGGGCCTTGGAGCTTCTGTTGGGATAAAGAGCTAGACATACCTGTACTTGACACCCTCCTGCAGCAAAGAGTCAGCAGGTGAGGTAAAAGTTCAACTTCCCAGCTCCTGGCCAAACAATCCTGCTCTCACTGCTCTTGTTCTCTTCTGGTAAAACACTAATATTCTAATCCTTGGTGACAGCATTTCTTCCTTTGAGACTCTTGAGTTTAGTTTTCTCTGGTCATGTCACATTTATGTTCCTCACTTCTACTGGACAAATATATTTCAGACAGGGTCTCATGTAGTCCATGCTCGCCTGGAATTCATTATGTAAATGTCTTTGAGGTTTTGAGCCTTCTGTCTTTACTGTCCAAGGGTTTCTTCTGTTGTTTTAAGTTAATAAATGTATTGGGAACTGTATTCGCTTTATTCTACAACTAATTACTGAAGAACCAGAGAAGCACCTCCATTTTTGAGCAAAAGTTCCCAGTTTTGGGACAAGCCTAAGGTCTGCATAGGAACAAAGGTCAAGTAGCTTAGGGACTGATAACTGTTAATTATCCATGGAATGTCTCAGGACCAGAGATAGCCTGGAAAAACCCAACCCAGGAGATAGTCAAAGAAAGAGCTTGGCAAACAGAGCTTGGCTAAGATAAGAGAGGAAGTCTAAAAATCCCCCCAAAAGACAAGCTAATCAGAATTGTGTCCATACTAAAAGACTCCAATTGATTATAACCTTGTGATTTTTTTGCCCTTAAAAACCTAGCTTGCAAAGGGGTAACATCTCCTCTGGCCGCTGTCATGCCTATGTGCTCCACCGAGGTCCTTGTCACGTGACTCATACTTTTCAATAAACCTTGCTTTTGCATTTTGGAGAGTTTGAGTCTCTGGTGGTCTCCTTGGGAGCCTCGTAACCAGGGCACAACAATTACTGGCTTTAGTCTCAACTATGAACCTTTTGTCATTAATGTTTTTATTGTATTTATTTATTTCTTTGTTTGTTTATTGTAGATTGTGTGACTGAAACCCAGGGCATGCTGGGAAAGCTGTCACCAGCCACATGATCAGCTCTATTTGTGTTTCTTTGTATGAGTAATTTAATTTAAAAGCTTTATGTTTTCCTAGTTTGTCAGTTTTTGGTCTAATTGCATTGGGGTCTGTACATATTGCCTGGAGTCCAGCAGTGTTGGCACTTATCAGGCATCTGTGGTATCTGCCTACAAGGCTATTTATTTGTAGGACTTCCTTATTTTCCTGGAAAGAATGGGTTCCTCTCTTTGCCCATGGCTCAATTCTCTACATTATCTGTTAGATCAAGTTTGCTACCATGTCATACAAACTTCTCTATCATAAGTAATTTTTTTTTTCTGCAGTAACAATTTCAGAAATAATGGGTTAGATTTTCCCATGCCGATCATAAATTTATCAGTTTCTTTTTGAAATTCTGTCAGTTCTGCTCCATTTATTTTTGAGGCTCGGTTGCAATGAGGTACATAAAATTCCCAGCTCTTATATCTGCTCTTGGAGTCTCCTCCGTTTATAATCACAGAGTCTTTTATCTCTGTAAATGCTTTTTTTTTTTTTGCACTAAACTTGATAGAATCTGCTCCTGCAATTGTCTTCTTTTGCTGCTTCCGGCTCCTGCTATCTGGGTTGCTGCTTCCGGCTCCTGCTATCTGGGTTGCTCGGGTTGTGTGGCCACGGCGTCTCCTCCCCCTGTTCTCAGCCTCCAGGATTGTTGGATTACCATGTGCATCGAGCAATAAATTATTCGACTCAGAAAAACCCAATCTGTTGGATTCTATCTTCTGATTTGTAACCTAAATCAGCTCAGATTTATTACGAATATCATCACAAGACATTTTGATTACTTTTTGTTATTTTACGTTAGTTTTACATGGTTTTTTACCCGCCTCTCTGCTCTGCTTTCCGTTCTACTTGATAATTTAAGCCCGTTGATTTCCCTCTGACAAATTAAAAGCCCAAGATTTTATTCCTTTTTTAAAATAATTATAATTCTTACATATTTTGGAAGCTTAAGTTGCAAGAAATTATAAGAAACAAAAAAACTCCCCAACATCCCCATTTTTTGCCACCAGAAATGAATCACTTAATATTTGACATTATTTCTACAAAATTTTTCTATTGTTTTTATAAAGATGAAATATGCTTATTATAAACTCTTCAAATAAGGCAGAAATAAGCAATGAAGAAAGGTTAGAAAGTTGACTAGGGTGGAAGGATGGCTCAGTAGGTAATGACCTTACTTTGTAAGCATGAGAATCCAAGTAATATCCCCAGAACTTACATAGAACTGTTGAGCATTCTAGCAGAAACTTTTAATCTCAGCACTTGGAAAATGAATACAGGATGATCTGGGCTTCCTGACTGCCTAGTGTAGCCTACCTAGTGAGTTCCAGGTCAGTGAAAGACCCTATCTCTAAGGGAGTGGGCACTGTTTCTGAGAATGATGCTTGATCTTGACACATGGCCTCCACATGCACATACAGATGCATGTGTAAAGTCCCACATACACATACCTGGTACATGAAATTTTCAGCTCTCATGTTTGTTCATGGAGTTCCTTCTGTTATAACCATAGAGTCCTTTATCTCTATAAATTCCTTTATGTTAAGTTCTATGGTATTGGCTCCTGAAATTGCTATAAACAATATAGATTTTACATATGCAATAATATACACAGTCTGTTGTCTTTCTGAGTCTGGCTTATTTGCCTTCATGATGGTTTTTACGATAAACTCCAGCCATTTTCCTGGAAATGACATAACTTTGTCATGTTATTTCATGGATAATGGCTTCCTCTTGGCTAATGGCCCCTTTCTAGTTTCCGGGCTTCAATGGGTATTCCAAATCTAAAGATTGGAAGCTAGCATCCATACATGAGAGAGAACATGTAGTGTTTGTCTTTCTGGGTCTGGGTATACTTTCTCAGTATAACTTTTCCCAGTTTTGTAGTTTTGTTTTTCTTTGCAGCTGAGTAAAGTCATGTGGTTGACTCGTCTGTGTCTTTTTGCAGGTGAGTATGAGGTCACTTACATGTAAAGTTTTTATTCAGAGAGATTTACTGATTCCTGCAATTTTGATTCATTATTTTTTTGTTGTGGTTTTGTTATTTTTTTCTTCCTCCTTTATTAAAAATTTACTGGTTATTGGGTTGGAGGTGACAGATTTCTTCTTCATTAAATCTATTCTTCTCATTAAATTTATTTTGCTTCATTTTTATTTTAAAATAAATTTTTAATTTCTTTTTCCCAAGACAAGGTTTTTCTGTGTAGCTCTGGCTGTCCTGAAACTAGTTCCTTAGACCAGGCTGGCCTTAAACTTACAGAGACCCACCTGCTTTGTCTCTCAGGTGCTGGGATTAAAGGTGTGCACCATCACTGCCCAGCTCTATTTTTTAAAATTTTAGTTGAAATATAGTTATATCATTTTCTTTTCCTTTTTCTTTTTTAAACTTTATTTATTTATTTATTTGCCTTGGTGTTTTGCCTGGAACTGGAACTACAGACAGTTGTTAGCTGCCATGTGGGTGCTGGGAATCGAACCCGGGTCCTCTGGAAGAGCAGGGGTGCTCTTAACCGCTGAGCCATCTCTCCAGCTTTTGATTATATATATACACACACATACATATGTGCATATATATGCAAAATAGCAATTTGTAGTTATATGTTTAAATATATATGCATAGATGCTATTTTTGGCTATCCAGTGTTGCCTGCATATATGTTTGCAGGGCTGACTGACTACCTGGTATTGATACCCAATCCAGAGGATCATTCCTGGGAAAGACTGATTCTCCTTCTTTCAGCAGATGTCGGTTGTAGCTCTTTTTCTGGGATGGGGAACCCTTGAGATTCTCCTCCCCCATTCTGTGCTGTGATGTCAACTTGTGTCTTATTTAGGTAACCATGTTGTTGAAATTTCATGGGTGCAGTCTTTTTGTCATAGTTAGACTGCACGTCCCACAGGTCCTCTGGATATTACAGTGTTTCCATGCCCTCTTCTGAGATGTTTCCTAGCCTTGGGTGCAGGGGTCGTGTTGTCCATGTATCAACTGGTACTGGACACCACAGTCAGTGCCCTTCATTTTCATTAGCTTTCTGCATTGGTCTCTGCTGCAAAGTGAAGCTTCTCTGTTGATGGTTGAGAGCTGCACTTAGCAGACTAGGCTAGAACACAGAATGTCTTTTTTTTTGGTCAGGGTCTCATTATATAATCCTATTTGGGTCTTGCTATGTAGACTAGGCTGACTTTGAACTCTATTTCTGCTTCCTGAGGTCTGTAATTAAATGTATGTGCCACCATATCATATTTTCAATGTGTGTGTGTGTGTGTGTGTGTGTGTGTGTGCTGTCAAAATTGAGAGCAGCCTACATCGTAACTTCCCCTTGGCTTACAGCTCTTCATGCTTTAGGTTCCTATAGTTCCTGCTTAGGTATCATCAGGTACCACAGTTTGTGCTTGCATTGAAATGTCCCTATTTTATTGTCTATCTTAAGAGATAGCTTTACTGAGCTGTTATTTACTCTCCAAGCTTGAGATAAATCATCTCATGTTTTCCTGACTTTTAGGGTTGCAGATGAGAAATTTGATGTTCTTTTAATGTGTTTTCTTTTGTAGATGAGGTAGTGTTCTTTCTTGCAGCTTTTAATGTGTGTGTGTGTATATATATATATATATATATGTTGTAGTTTTGACGTCATAGCTATAATATGTCAAGAGATTCTTCTCATGTCATGTCTATTTGGAGTTTTGAACACCTCTTGAGTTTGAATGCTCACTTTTCTCTGGATTTGAGGACATTCTGTGGTATAATTTAATTATATTATTTTTAATAATTTATTTTTCATAATTAATTGAAAATCCTTTATGCTATTAATGTTTATCTGAGCTCTTTTATCCTGTGGATTTTTTGCCATGCTCACTTATTCCTGTGTCTGAGAAAGATGTCATGCTCATTTGTTTTTCCTTGTTCACACTTGAGAGTGATTTTCTTTAACCTTGTTTTCCATTCCTGATATTCCCTCTTTTGCTGGGTTGAGCCTGTTGGTAATACTTTGTACTGTGTATGTGTTTGATCCTCATTAAGTTCTTTATTCCAAAATTTTTATTTGTTTTTCTTCCAAAATTTTAGTTTTTCTCCTGAGCCTTTCTTCATCCATAGAATTGATTTTCTCTCCATTTATCTGACTTTCCTCTCCAGGTTCTGGATTGAATTAATCTCCTGCTTTGTAACATTCACTGTTTTTAACTGTTAAGTGTTTGAAATCTTTATCTTGCATTTTATTTCAGTATCTTTCAATACAGTATTAGAAGGTTAACAATCTTTGGGAGATAACAATAGCTTTTCTTTTTTACAGTTCTCTTATTTCTGGGCATTAAAAAAAGATGTTATCTCTTCTGTTTTACTTGAGGATCCTTCCACTGGACAGCCTATTCTTGAATGCCAAATCAGCAGCATTACTCAGGGAAGTGAAAATAGTTATGTTAGCAACAATATCAAATTGTTCAAGATCTAAAACACTTTAAAATTTAATTAAAGGGAGATGGCTTGGTGGTTAAGAGCTCTTGCTGCCTACTCATAATGTCCTGAATCCAGATCCCAGAATCTACACTATAAGCAAGACATTGTCTCACAAATGCATTTCACTCTAGTGTTGGGGAATAGAACTTCAGTTGGCTGGCTCCCAGCCTATCCAAAACAGGAAACACAAGCTTCATATTACTGAAGAGACCCTGACTCAAAAGAATGATCAGAGAATGATAAAGAAAGAATATCTAACATCTTTCTCTGGCCTCTATGTGCCTTTAAACATGGGTACACATACATGTACACATACATACTATGCACACACATCTTCCCCCACATACTTGATTCATATCACCATTGACTACAAACCAGAAAACTGATCTAGATTGTTATAAAGTTAATAATCGTGTAGTAAAAAGAAAATGAATGACTTAAAGCAGTAGGAGGGAGAAAGAAGCAGTAAATATATAAAAAGAAAAAGAAATGGAGTGGATAAAAATGTTACAGAAAAGCAAGAAACTAAAAAACATGAAATAAATGAAGTTTAATTAGGTAACCAGGTGGGAGGTATTTTTGTGTTGTGATTTCAGCATATCAGGTTTTTATGAAACACATTTTTGCTACTGTTTTAGCTGCTCCTGCATTTTTTTTGAACATAGAAAAAAAAGTTTTGTATTGCCGCCACAATGTGTGTGTGTGTGTGTGTGTGTGTGTGTGTGTGTGTGTGTGTGTGTGTGTGTGTGAAGGTCAGGTGTTAATGTCATGAGCCATTGTGGATGGATTGCTTCTCCATCCTTATTCATTGAGGCAAGGTCTTTCAATCAAATCAAGAGCCTGGTGATGTGTCTAGACCTGTGAGTCAGTTTACTCTGCAGACCCTACTTCTGCCTTTGCAGCTGGGATCATAGATGTATTGTCATACTCACCCAGCATTTAAAAGGGATTCTGAGGATAGAAACTCTAGTTTTCAAAGTTTAGTGCCAAGTTCTTTAACCACTGAGAAATCTCCATAGTCTCAATTTTACAGTTTTAAATTATATTTTATGCATCATCATGACACGTGTCTGAACCAACGAAGTTCAGTCTGAACAGAAATTTATAATATAATTCTGAGTGGGGCAGTCTTTTTGTCTACTTTAAGATTATTGGTGTTAAAGGGTGATTCCATAGTATCTAATTGTCCGCTCCTGAATTTTGAGACAAGGTTTGATGTAGTGGAATTTACTATGTAAGTGAGAGTGCATTTGAATTCTTGATTCCCTTGCCTCTACCTTTCAAGTGCATGTGCCATCACACCTGGCCCCTTAAGTACTGGATTCTTCATTGTGATTTTGCAATGAGACTTTAAAATTATTATAGTGTGGTTGTTTGTAATGATAACTTATAGATCAGTATTAAACTGTATTAAACAAACTCACATTAAAGGAATTGGTAGAGTGGCATGCAGTATTTACATGGAATCATAAGAAGGCTGAACTTGATCTTCAGCAAATATTGACTGAGGTTCTACAGAGATCTCTCAGAACTCAATTAGTGTGGTGTGCTGCATTGGTAATAATAGGATTTATACACCTAATTTCTCTAGTGAAACTAATAAAAGTTTACTTAGAACTATCATAGATGGAGTGACTGCATGGTGGTGAGACATCTCACCCATAGGGAGATAGGCCATGCTCTGTGACTATGTAGCGGATGAACATTGGCCCAGCACCTTCTCTCCTGGCTTGAGGGTGGCATGGCAGGCTGGAAGCATCCCCCATTTCTGCCAAATGAACCCAGAAAGGCTGTCTTCATGGAAATCACGAAGTACTAGCCACATTTTGAGGCAGGGCAGGCAATGTTGGTGTCATAACTAGAAAGCATGTACCCCAACATGTTGACAATGGAGATGAGAGGAGGCTGCTGGGGGTAGGTAAGATTAAAGCAAAATTTTATTTTTGGTTTTTAAAATAAAGAGAGGCTCAAGGAAGATTTGGAGGTATTGTAACTATATTCTTATTTATGAGATGGAGAAGGGAAAGCTGGATCTTCAGCAGGAAGGAAACTTTCTCCTTGGTTAAGTGGCTGAAGTAAGACTTCCATCCATGTTCAGATAGATGCCCAGGCTCAAGGAGGCCAGAAGAAGTATGGTAGACCCCAGCCCCATTTAGAATGATTTATTATTATTATTATTATTCAAAATTTATCATATCCACCACTGCTCTCCCTCCTTCCCCTCTTCCCAGTCCTCCCCAGTTTTCCCCCACCCCATCCCCCCATCCATTCCTCACAGAGGGTAAGAACTCCCAGGGTGAGTTAATGCAAATCCAGTTGAGGTAGGACCAAGCATCCCCGCCACCCCCCATCAAGGCTGAGCAAGGTAGGGATTGGGCTCCAAGAATCCTGTTCATGTACCAGGAATTAACTCTTAGACAGGGAGTATTTTTTTTAATTACTTTTCTATTTCTATGATAAAACACCATGACGGAGGTAACTTATAGAAGAAAGTATTTATTGAATTCACAGTTGCAGAGGGTTAGAGCTTAGGAAGATGTAGCAGTTATGTAGCAGCTGTTGCAGGTATGGTGGTTTGGTGGCTAGAACAACAAGCAGGGAACTCTCATCTTGAACTCTAAGCTGACAACAAAGCTAACACAAAATGACACAAATCTTTAAGCTCTCAAAATTGACTCCCCCCCACCCCAGACACACTTCCTCCATCAAGGCTGCACCTTTCTAAACCTCCTTGTCTTAGGGTTTACTATGAAGAGACACCATGACCATGGCAAGTCTTATAAAGAAAACAATTAATTGAGGGTGGCTCTCCTACAGCTTCGGAGGTTCCATCTATGATGAGCATGAAGTGGAGCATGCATGGCAGCATGTTGTTAGAACTGAGAGTGCTGCATCTTGCAGGCAGCAGGAGGTGAACTGTCTCACTGACCTAAGCTTGAGAAAAGCCCGTCCCCACAGTGACACACTTTCTCCTACAAGGCCACACTTTCTAATTGTGCCACTCCCTTTGGGGGGCATTTTCTTTGGAACCACCAGGCTCCTCAAACAGTGCCACCACCTGGGGACCAAATGCCAGAGTCTATAGAGGACATTTCATGCAAACCACCACAGGGAATGTTCTAGGGCTTGTCTTCTGGGAAATATTCTTACAAGTACTGCTCAGATAAGTTTAAACTGATCTCCATCTCTCTAGAACCTCCTATAAGCAGGGCAGTGGGCCAAAATGAATTCTAAAACAAACAGACATAAACATAAGTAGAGTTTGGCATGTCACCTAGCTCTAGGATTCAGTAAATTCCTTAACTGAAGTCTCAGTGTCCTCCATTGTAAAATGATACCATGATAGCAAATGTCTCCTGGTTGTAAATTGAAGGATTAATTGAGATAATAAATGCAAAAATTTAGCATCCTTCCTGGCATGGAGGAAGTACCCAATAAGTCCCAGTGGTTAATACTGTTTTTTTCCATTACAGTTCCTGTGGGTGATTATATCACAGGGAGGCAGTCCCTTGCACACTCCTTTGTTTGCCTGAGAAATGACATCTTTCTACAGCTCCTACTACCTCCTTGCTGGGAAAACTGGCCTATAATACTGAACCTTGGAGAGCCCCCACTGGTTTGGTTAATTTCCCTCTCACAGCTATGGAGTGACACTCTCTAAATAAGCAATTAGCCCTCCATGTGCTGGCTGAAGGCATCATTGGTGGATGACAGTGTTTCTTTACCTCTTCTTCCTCTGTCTCCTCCTCTTGTTCTTCCTCTCTCTCTCTCTCTCTCTCTCTCTCTCTCTCTCTCTCTCTCTCTCTCTTTCCTCTCTCCCTTTCTCCCCTTTGCCTTCTCGGGACTGAACTTGGGGTCTCACATATTCTAGATAAGCACTCTACTACTTAGCCAAAATATTTAGTGTATAGTTTTTATTTTAATATATAGCCCAGGCTGACTTTGAGCTCAAGGTATAATGTAAGCCTTAAACTTGTAATCTTCCCTCGGCCTTAAGGGCTTTTGAAGTTAGAGAGAAAGGAAAGTAAGAAGATCAATAGCAGCTGGGTAGCAATCTGTGGCTCTGTCCGTCCAGGGAAGGAAACCTTGTCTACTAGATCAGTTTACCTGGGTCTTGACTCTGGAGAGATGCTATATCTCAGCCAAAGTGTTCAGTAGTTAAGGCCAAGGAAAACATAAAAGTTCCCATCTGGTTCCCTAGAATGAACTTCTTTCATGAAGACACAACCATATATGGAGGAATGGAGCATTCCTGGGACTTAACTTGGCTTATAGAGATTCCTTTCTGTACTTTGGAAAGCAGGTCCTGTGGAAACGCAGGCCAGGCAGACTTGTAAACTGATGTGTTGTGTGGACAAACCTCAGGAGCAGCTCCTGCTATGGGGCATCCTGAGCTCTAAACAAAAGGAAATGGGGCATCATCTCTCTTGTCCTTATTAGCCACTGACATCACTTTGACAGGCTTCTGTTTGAAGAGTTAGCACATTGTATCTGCTGTGTGGCTAGACCAATCTTCAGAGAGTTATGTGCAACCCATCCTTGGACACTTAGGGAGGCAACAAACTTAGGCACTCAGGTTCTCAAATGTCCATTGTCCACAAGGTAAGGTCAGTGCCAGGGCTGATAGCTTTGTGCTGATTAAGAATTTGTTCCATGTATCAGGAGATGAGCAGCACAGGCATTTGTTTGTACTTGAAAATTTCAGACTGTAGGATAGGACACAGGCATGTCCCATTCCTGGATATATTAGTGTTGGCTATCTGATAAACTTAGGCTGTTTTTCTGTAGCTTTAGATGATATTCCTGAGGTCTGTTCTTTATACTCTTCTGTTTGTGTTTGAATATCTCTGAGCTCCTTTTTAATAGACTTTTTAAAGACTTCTTTCTTGGCATTCACATTAATTGACTTCTTTAATAATAAAACAGAAGTCAAACAACAAATATTCATAATAAACATTATGAGGGTAATTCTATCTACAATATCTCTTTTCCTTTACTGGTTCTAATATAAAATCACGTAGAGAAAGATCACAGAAAGATCAAGCACCCTTCATTGCCTTAAACAAATTCCCCTCTTTTAAAAAAAATTAGTTGTCAGAGTCAGTTCAAATGGTTGTGAAGTGGGGCAGCTACCTAGCATGATAGCAGCCCAAGGAGGGGCTCAGAAAGAGAAAGAACCTGTAACTCACCAGGAGGAAGAGGCCACTTTCTGAAAAACTTTACCCAGACTAAAGTGAAGTAGAAACACATGTGGTCGGGTTTGCCTAAAGCTAGAGGCTAGCTCAACAGCCTAACCTAACCACTAATCTGGTCATGTGTTGTTCTGGCCTGGTAAGCGGCTTTTTTGAGGGGGGGTAGAAATTTGTGCCCCAAAGTTGAGCACCAAATGTAGTATCGTGAATAAGACTCAGAGCCAAATATTAGGGGAAGGCTGAAATATCAGAGAGAGGAAGCACCACAGTCAATTCTTACCCAGCTGTCTTGCAACTTCCTCAGCCTTGCTCCTGGTTGCTTCTGTCAGTCACTTCTCCCAGGCGCTTCTGCTTTTCTCTGGGTTTCTAAGCCCTTATGTACCCATCCAGGTTAGGATTAAAGGTGTGTAGCCTTGAACTCACAGAAACAGAAGTTCTGTTTCTGGAGTTGTGGGATCAAGGGTGGAGGTTACCACTTCTGGCTCTCCCTGTGCTGGGATTAAAGGTATGTGTGACTGGCTCAGCTGTTTATCTTTGTATTCAAGGTTTAAGAATTTTATGAGCTGTCTGCCTAGGATTTGACTGGGTGCTCTCTCCCAAATATTCAGGTTTTATTAAATGTGTAATATATACCCACATAGATGACAACTTACCAAATATTCTTCATCTAAAACAAGAACACTGCAAAATTCAAGTCTCAGATCTCCAAGGTTCTTTGGCTTTTACCCCTGGGCCTTTGGACCTCTCCTCTGAGATACAAAGGGACATGCCAGTGGCTTGCCCTTCATTTATCAGGTTAAGCCTCTCACTATAGCCATTCTTGTAGGTATTGATTTAGTCACACAGATCACAGCATAAAGTCCTAGAGGCCCAAACTCAAGTCCAACCATTGCATCAAGAACTCCACAGGACTGAGAGTGAACCTCATGAATACATCTTTCCAACTTGATGCTATGAACATAATCTGCTAAGACACAGGTTCTAGGCCATGCTTTATAAAAGAGAGGTGAACTAGTCCTTAAACATTTCTTCTTCCTGTCCTTCACACCTTAATCTATCTATTCAGGATCATCTTCTAGTCTCTCCAGATAACTAGGAGTCATTGGCGTCACTCTCCATCTTTTAGCTCTATGTGTATTTACTTCTGGGTGGCAGAGTATCTGGTGCCTCTGGATCCAGGATTTATCCTGATGCTTGACTCTCTAGACACTTCTCTTTTTCTAGCTTATAAGTTCCCCAAAGCAAAGGAGCAGGATGGGGGAACAGCTTAGCCATTAATAGACAATGAAACTAAGACCCAGAAAAGTGAACAGTTCATCTGAAGTCTACACAGTTGCTTACTGGTTATCATGAGATTAAAGCAGCCATTGCTTCCGGTTCCGCTCCCGGGACCAAGTGCTGTCTGTAGAGTCCCAGCACACTCTGGAGCAGACGCAGGTAAACTCTGTCCCTGACCACACCCACAGCTCCTGCTGAGGGAATTTGCACGGATCCCACCACGACCTCGAACTGAGCAAACCAACTACAGGGGTCTCTGAAGGGCAGATTCAGACCCTGCCCAGAGGTGAGGAGGGGTCACCAGGCCTCAGCGCCTATATCCCAGCCTGGGAGGGAGAGTTGAGCTCCCATTGCTTCAGGTTCCGCTCCCGGGACCAAGTGCTGTCTGCAGAGTCCCAGCACACTCTGGAGCAGGGGCAGGTAAACTCTGCCCATCACCACACCCACAGCTCCTGCTGAGGGAATTTGCACAGCTACCCACCACAACCTCGAACTGAGCGAATCAACAACTGCAGGGGTCTCTGAAAGACAGAATCAGACCCTGACCAGAGAGGTGACAGGAGGCACACAAACCCGAGTGCCACAACTGACCAGGACCCATCTAATTGTGAACCACTGAAGCCATGGGCAAACGTCAGTGCAAAAAATTACATAATAATACAAAGGACAACATGGTAAGTCCAGAAGAGAGTGGCGATCTTACAAATACAAGACCCGAACTGAGCAATGAAGAGGAAACAGAAGGAAGCAAGGCCAAAAATTCCTTTTTGATGATCATCGAAGCTCTAAAAGAAGATTTGAAAAAAAGCCTCAAAGAAATATAAGAAAATACAAACAAAAAATTGGAAGAGATGAACAAATCTATGAAAGAAACATGCCAGGAACTAAAAGTTGAAATAAAAGCTGAAATAGAAGCAATAAAAAAGGCACAAAATGAAGCAAAGATGGAATAGAAAACCTGAAGAAAAAAGCTGGAACCACAGATACAAGCATAACAAACAGAGTTCAAGAGATGGAAGATAGAATCTCTGAAGTGGAAGACTCAGTAGCTCAAATAGATATATCAGTCAAAGAAAACAGTAAAACTAAAAAAGCCATAACTCAAAATGTTCAGGAAATCTGGGACACCATGAAAAGACCTAATTTG
>PVIH01011016.1:0-71594 GCA_004025045.1 Sigmodon hispidus
TATACAGGGATGGAAAAAAAAAAAAATTCAGAGGGAAAGATGAACACAAAGAAAATATAGGTGTAGCAATCTTATTTGTATGTCTACCCTTGATAAGCCATGCTTATCATTCTTATCCTCTATATAGTTATTGTTAACTCTTCCACATTTTAAATTCTTTTTACTGTGTGTTTTTTTTTTAATAAATACAAAATAAAGGGAAAAAAAAATTAAATTAAAAAAAAAAAAAGAATCAATTCTAGGCTGGAAGATTTTATTTGTCTCAGAATTAAAACTTATATTGATGTCATCAGGACTCACAACATCAAGTTCCTTATAGAGCTGGATGATTGTTAGATGGCTAGTGACATTACATATGAAGTTCTCAATCCACAAACAACCAACCTACTGCCTATATAACTTTCCAAGTAGTACTAGCTACTTGAAAACACATGCTCAAAATGATTGAGATAATGTGAAAAAAAACCCAATGTGTCAGTTTGAGGAGAAATGTACCTACAATCTTGTTTATTTGAGCATCAGTTTTTGGACTATTTAAGGATTCCATGTGTTATACTATTTTTGAGTGTATTATAGTTCTCTATATCAATAAAGTATTTTAGAAAATAATTCAAAAAAAGAATGGAATGATCATCTGGTCTGTCAAAATTATTCTAGATTGGAAAATTTATTGTTATTTTTTGGGGCACACCTATATACACCAATACACACATACACAATTTAATAAAGCAAAATATTTTTTTTCTGAGTAGGTATAGTTTTGGTTTTAAAGGGATCTTATGAATAGAAGTCAAACTATCTGGATTTCAGACTTGTATCTGGACTTGAAGCATCATTTTCTCAAATTTATTTCTTTTGTCATAAAGTAAGTAGTTTCCTTGATTAAATTAAAAGACCCTTTAAACTTAAAAAATAGTCATCTCATCTACAGTTTCTTTTGGATTTTTAAAATCCTCTTAACTCTTTGGGCTATTGCATATCTTAGGTGAAAGGAGAATAGATTTTTAAGTAAAAGTAAATACCTGTAGTAAGACTAGGTATGCTTAATTGGTTAGAAACTAACACTGGGTTAACTATGATGTTACTATCACCAAGATCTGTTCATAGAGCCTCTGTGCAGGATCATAATATTGCTTTTGAATGTATGTAATTTTTTTCAGAAAATTTATCCTACCATGTATTTTTTTTGATGTACAAGGTGTTTATGGCTCTCCAGTCTTTTCATTTATCCAAATATATTCAATTAGATATTTAGTTCATATCTCAATGAACTTGTACATTTGAATAATTTATCTTGCTAAGGAAACTTTGCAAGAATGAGCAATATTGAGGCATTTTTCCAGTATCATTTAAAATCCATCATTTTTTGTTATAATTCTGTCTAACAAACAATCTCTATGTGTACTGTAGAGATTTAAAATATTTTTGAGTTGAGTTGATCTTAGTAGAATTACCAAGAAACTGAAGCAAGATAATCTTTTTTGTACCTTATTATTTTTAGTTTTGGAAAACAAATCTTTTCTAATATAATTATTATTTTTAGTTATTTATGTGTTGAACTGAATTCATTCATCCCCCACTTTCTACCATCCATCATGCATCACAATTGGAATGAGCATAATAGGATCCTTAAAGGTACATTCTAAAAATACACACACACACACACACACACACACACACACACACACACACACACACATATATGTAATCACCCTGTTAATATTTTGTCAGCATTTCTCTTATGTAAAATTTTTATTTGATCATTTGATTCTTTGAATCATAGATAACTATGATAGGTAAAAAACTAAAGTCATAGAAATATGTTAACTTTTTGTTGTTGGTCATTCAAGCTTGTAATTTCTAAGTAAAATGTTTATGTATTGGTGCTTGAGAGATTTCTTGGCAGTCAAAAGCACTTGTTATTCTTTCAGGGAACCTAGGTCCTGTTCTTATCCACCCCCAAATCCAGTTCCACTGGTTCTGACACATCTTCTTACTTTTGCAGGCACGAGCTATACATGTGGTGTACACATACACATAGGCAAACACTCAGACACATACATTTTAAAAAAATCTCTAAAAGTCTGGTACAATGGTATATACTTGCATGTAATTCAAGTTGTGGCTGAAAGACTTGAAGTAGATGCAGGGTATAGGAGTGTTTTTGGTGTTTAGTGACTAGTGTAGTCAACTGATGAGATCAAGGTTCAATAGAAGAATATATATCAATATACAAGGTGGTAAATAATTGACTAAGACACCCAACATTGACCTCTGTCTTCTTTGCATACATGTATATATACATGAGTACATGTCAACATGTGTACACATATACTAATAAGCAAATTTATGCATTTTTTGCCTAGTCACTCCCCACTTCCAGAGACAGAATTTCACAGTTTAGTCTAGGCTGTCCTCAAACTCATAATGCTTCTGTTTCAACTCCACACTTGCCAGATTAAGAGTCTGTACCAACATGCTTGGTGACCTGCTTGACTTTCACTAGTTGACTGGGGTTTTGTTTGTTTATATATTTATTATTTTATAGTATGAGGCCTGAATTTGTTGTTGTGGTTTACATTGTTTTACCTGTGAATCTGTGAGACATTTCAATTTTTATTTTAAAATAGTTATTAAGTTTTCTCTTTTCTTCTTCTCTGCTCTTTACTCTCCCCCTCTCTGTCTTCCTTTCTCTCCCCCACACACCTCTTCCTTTAATAAATCTAATATGGCTCTTGGCAAAAAATAGTTACTAGGTAACACAAGTTTAAATAATATACTACTATGCATATCTTGAAGTATTAGTATTGCTTTCTGTCTTATAAATTATAATAAAGTGTCATGATACAAATGTATACAGAGCTAGAGAGAATAGCACTAAAATACTCATGTATTATTCATCACTGAAGTAGCTTGCCTATTGTACATATTCTTCATAGTTACCTATGATGCTAAATTTTACAATGAATTTTTTTTCTAATAACTGTAAAAGTGTTCCTACTAAGGTAAATTTAGATTCTTTATCATAATATATATTTTGTTTACACTAAAAATTTATTCACCCACCAGTCTAGGTAAGAAACACACACTGATCGCATAGTAAGTGCTGTTCAGCCCAGTGGAAGATTCTTTTTGTATGTGTGTGTGTGTGGGGGGGTTCATCTACTAATGCTAGCCTTCATGTGGCCATTTGCTGAGCTCAGCATGGGATTTTCATCATGCCTGGAGCTGTACCTTATGGAAAACAAAATTGAGAACCATCTTCACATAGAAGTGAATTAGCCTATGATATATGGGAACTGAAGGGGTTTAAATTTGGGTCACCAGAGATCTCAAGTCCATTTTGCCTGTGTATTATTGCATGTTTAATTAACTTTCTGCCTCATTTATCTCTTTTCAGGGAGTTATACATGATTTAAATTTATTGTATTATAAACCCCACAGTTTGTTTAAGACTGAAGAATTTCTGCCTTTTATAATCTAAGTAGTCATTTTTCTTCCTTCAAATATATGGCTAATATAATTTAAGATTTCATTGCATTGAAATAAAATATAATGCTGAATATTGATTAGAAAATATATCAGGGTGGATGCTTAGGTATACATTGCTACTATTTAGAAATTAGTCTTGCTCACTTATAAAACAATTATGTTTCCTGATTCCAAATGCATAAGTTATACTGTTCATGCCTGTCTTGGTGTATTTTGCAATTTATTTTTCAATATGGAATTTGTTTCTGACCTAATAATTGTTGTAGACATTTAGTTATGTTTAAGTTAGTTTAACTATATTAAATAATTTGACTTGTGCTGGATGGATTATCCTGAAACTAGGGAATAAATTATATAAAATTGTCTACTTACTTTCTCAAATTTGTGAAATAGTTTGTGGAAATTCAATTGTTCTTTCAAACTCACTTTCTGACAAAATCTGTCTAGAGTTCAAGTCTTCTAATTGAATACATTGGGGGATTGCCGAGTTTTCTATTAGTATAACAGTATCTCGCAATGTTAGGAATAATATCTATGTTTTAGATGTTTCTTTTTATTAGCATAAGATAAATCACTCTAAAATTATTATCCCCTACTGGATCTGTCATAGTCCAACTAGAATTTATTAGAATGATTTTTCTCACTTTAGCATGTGGTACAGTAAGCGTGATTTAGCAGTGTAGGTGAGTCCACACTCTCCATTTTGCTTGTCCTTTTTCATGTATTGTAGCTTTACCTGAACCCTCAGCACCTGGCAGAGTAAGACTAACATTCAGAGTATTTATTTTATTTATTAATATTTTTACATTTTGTGTCTGTTATGTTCCTGTCTCTAACAAAGGGCTTTGCTGTGTAAGCACTGAGCAGCATAGAAAACATGATTATGGCGGGGGGGGCAAAATAACAACAACACCCCAAGGAATTCTTTACAGATATCTCTAACAGAGCTTTACAAGGGAAGAAGTTATGTTACTGACTCTAACTGGCCCAGTGTAGCACACAAAACCCCAGAAACGCAACTGACCTATATCCATATGTTGCTTCCAACATTAGTGGGACAATAGTTTTGATTAAGGTTAATTATAACCTGTTAGCTACTTTCATCAAATGATTATCATAGCACACATATATATGCATACATCTGGGTCAAGACCTGAAAGAGTATATAGTTTAAGATTTAAACTATGCATTTAGCTTGGGTTTTATCAGCTTATTACATGGGAAGTCCAAGGCATAGTAAAGTGGTCACATTATTTTCTTGAAGGTAACTTGAACATGAACAGATTGAGTACACAGGAAAGCAGGCTGAAGACATAGTTTTAAATGATATCAAGGCACATCATTAACTTCTTTGCAGAGTCAGGCAGAAGTTCCATATCTCTGAAGTCAATAGATAGTTGTAGAAAAAAATATAAAAATACACATAGATACAAAGCACATGCATATTTATGCCCTATCCCCTTCCACACAACCTTCTGAGTCTACTGACTGTCATACAGAGATGGTTTTAAGGCCAACCACTTGGTTTTGTAAAACAAATTAAGAAGTTACAGATTCTTTCTCTCTTAGAAGTTATTAATTGCCTGTAGCTCTTCATCTATGGCTAGTTAAGGCATTTTGAGATTTCCCCATCCACATTGTCACATCAATTGGTGCTGACAGTGAACTTTCAGTTATTGTTTTGATGGTCATCTTGCTGATGTTTTATGAATGCAGCTTTCTTGCCATATTCAGAAAACACATCTTACAGCTAATGTAGGGGCACTCTGGATCTTCTATATTTTCTACCCCCTTTTATTAGTTTATTTTTTATTTTTAGAATATAAAGACCTTTTATTTCATGTATCTCCTTGCTCTCCCTCCCTTCCCCCTCCCAACCCCTCCCTGTCGGCCTACAGCCTCCCTCCTCCCCATCACCGCATCCCCTCCCCGAAAAGGGCAAGAAGTCCCAAGGTGGATCAACTCAGCATCCACTCCAGGCAGGTCCGATTTCCTCATCCTAATTTCATGGCTGGGATAGGTGTTCCTCTGGAGAGAATGGGCTCCAAAGTGCCAATCTACGGATAGAAACACAGTCTGATCCCTCCCCTCGAGGCTCCACATACTGGTCATATCACTGGACAGCTGCCTATCCTTGGAGGGCCAAGTTCCTTTTCTTGAAGTTTCCCCGATGGCTGTTCTTAATTCAGTAAGCTCTCCAGAGCTCCAGCCAGCCATCACCGTGGGAATTACCCACATAAGCCCTATCCTTTTGCTCATATTGACTCTTCTCCCTTGCTCTCAGCTGGACCAGGAGCTCATCCCAGATTTTAGCCGTGTGTTTCTGCCTCAACATCTATTCGTTGTTGAATGTAAATTCTGTTATGCACTTGGGTTTGTCTGTTTGTTATAGGGGAAGTCTTGTCTAGGCAATGCTTTTCTATTGGTTGGAGACCTAGGCAGGGACATCCTGTGAGTTTTTATGGGTGACCCTAGCACCAGGCCTTTTTCCAACCCCACATTGGCTTCCTTTATTAAGATCTCCATCTCTGTTCTTTTCCTCTCTCATTGTTGCTCTTCTCACTCAATCCTTCCCTTCTCTCATGATTTGTTCCCTCCTCTTCTTGGTTGCAACTCCTTATGTTCTCAAATACCTAAGGAGATCCTCTCCATTTTCTCTTCCTAGGGAAATCCCTGGAAGCCTCTTTTAAGATCATTCTGATCCCAAGCTTTTCAGTCAGAGGTTACAATTTGCAGGTTGAGTGTTCTTGGCTTACATATATATATTTATATATATGTATGTAGATATATTATAGATAGCTAGATAGCTTTTTCTAAAGTCTACTAATGAGTGAGTATATTCCCTGCTTATCTTTCTGGGTTTGTGATATCTTGCTCAGGAGAATATTCTCCAAATTTTTTTTTTTTTTTTTAGTGCTGAGTAGTACTCCATCGTGTAGATGTACCAGAGGAGTTTGGTTTGTTAATCTGTTTTTCAGTTGAGGGACATCTTAGTTGTTTCCAGGTTCTTGCTATTATGAACAATGCTGCTATGAACAAAGTTGAGTTGAGCTAATACCTTTGGAGTGCGAATGTGAGTCCTTTGGGTATATGCTTAATAGTAGGATTGCTTGATCCTTGGGGAGATTAATTCCCATATTTCTAAGGAACCACCATACTGCATTCCAGAGTGGCTGTACTAGTTTATACTTCCACCAGCAATGGAGGAGTGTTCCTCTTGCTCTACATTCTCTCCAGCATAGGCTATTCTCTGTGTTTTTGATCTTAGCCATTCTGACAGGTGTAAGGTGGTATCTCAAAGTTGTTTTGATTTGCATTTCTCTGATGGCTAAAGATGTTGAGCACTTTTTCAAGTGCCTTTCAGCCATTTGTAATTCTTCTGCTGAGAATTCCCTTTTTAGTTCCGAACCCCATTTTTTAATTGGGCTATTTAGGATTTGGGGCTCTCATTTCTTGAGTTCTCTATGTATTTTAGAAATTAGTCCTCTCTCAGTTTTAGGATTGGTGAAAATCTTTTCCCATTTGGTAGGTTGTCATTTTGTCTTATGAACAGTGTCCTTGGCCTTACAGAAACTTCTGTTACAGGATGTCCCACTTCTTAATTGTTGATCTTAGTGTCTGTGCTATTGGTGTTATATTTAGGAAGAGGTCACCTGTGCCAATGCATTGGAGGGTATTTCCCACTTTCTTTTCTATCAAGTTTAGTGCAGCTGGGTTTATGTTGAGGTTTTTGATCAACTTGGATTTAAGTTTTGTGCAAGGTGATAGGTTCGGATTTATTTATATTCTTCTACAAGCTACATCTCACTTATGCCAAAACCTTTTGTTGAAGATACTATCTTTCTTCCATTGAATATTTTTGGCCTCTTTGTCAAAGATCAAGTGTACATAGGTGTGTGTGTAAATGTCAGGGTCTTTGATTCTATTCTATTGATCTACAAATCTGTTTTTATGTCAATATCAGGCTGTTTTTATTACTGTAGCTTTATAGTATAGCTTGAAGTCAGGGATGATGATGCCTCCTAAAGTTCTTTTATTGATCAGGATTGTTTTGGTGATCCTGGGTTTTTTGTTATTTCATATGAAGTTGAGTATTGTTCTTTCAAGGTCTGTAGAACAATTGTATTGGGATTTTGATGGGTATTGCATTGAATCTGTAAATTGCTTTTGGTAAAATTGCCATTTTTACTGTGTTGATACTACCTATCCAGGAGCATGGGAGATCGTTCCATTTTCTAATATTCTCTTTAATTTCTTTCTTCGGTGACCTAAAGCTTTTGTCAAAGAGGCTTGTTACTTCTTTGGTTATAGTTACACCAAGATATTTAATGCTCTTTCAGTTATGATAAAGAGTGATGTTTCTCTAATTTCTTTCTCAGCACTTTTATCTTTAATGTATAGGAGGGTTATTGGTGTTTTTGAGTTAATCTTGTACCCTGATACATTCCTGAAGATGTTTATCAGCTATAGAAGTTCCCTGGTAGAATTTTGTGGGTCACTTATGTATACAATCAGATCATCTGCAAATAGAGATAGCTTCACTTCTTTTCCAATTTGTATTCTCTTAATCTCCTTTCATTCTGTTATTGCTTTAGCTAAAACTTTGAGAACTATATTGAATGGATAAAGAGAGAGAGGACATCCCTGTCTTGTTCCTGATTTTAGTGAGATTGCTTTGAGTTGTTGTCCGTTTAGTTTGATGTTGGCTGTTGGCTTGCTGTATATTATATTGTAAATATTATTATATTTAGGTATTTCCCTGTATTCACAATCTTTACAGGGCTCTTATCATGAAGGAGTGTTGGATTTTTTCAAAGGCTTTTTCAGCATCTAATGAGATGATCATTTTTTTTCCTTTCAATTTGTTTATATGTTTTATGACATTTACATTATTCTGTATCTTGAACCATCATCCCTGCATCACTGGGACAAAGCCTACATAGTTGTGGTGAATAATTTTTTTGATATGTTGTTGGATTTGGTTTGCTAGAATTTTGTTGAGAATTTTTGCATCAATGTTCATTTGGGAAATTAGTCTGTAATTCTCTTTCTTTGTTGCATCTTTGAGGAAACTGGGTATTAGGAATATTGTGGTCTCATAAAAGGAGTTTGGCAGCATTCCATCAGTTTCCACTCTATGGAACAGTTTGAGGAGTATTGGTATTAGTTCTTCTTTGAATGTCTGGTAAAATTCATGCACTGAAACCATCTGGTCCTGGGCTTTTTTCCTTAGGAGTCTTCTTTTTTTTTTTTTTTAAAAAAAAAAAACTTTATTTATTTATTTGCCTTGGTGTTTGCCTGGAACTGGAACTACAGACAGTTGTTAGCTGCCATGTGGGTGCTGAGAATCGAACCCGGGTCCTCTGGAAGAGCAGACAGTGCTCTTAACCGCTGAGCCATCTCTCCAGCCCCCCCTTAGGTCAGATTAAAGACCTAAACAGACCTATAACCCAAAAGGAAAGTGAAGCTGTCATTAAAAGACTCCTAAGGACAGCTTCACTTTCCTTTCGGGTTATAGGTCTGTTTAGGTCTTTAATCTGACCTTGATTTAATTTTGGTAAATGGTACCTGTCCAGAAAGCTGTCTGTTTCTTCTAGGTTCTTCATTTATGTGGAGTATAGATTTTTCAAAGTATGACCTGATAATTCTCTGGATTTTCTGGGAGTCTGTTGTTATGTCTCCCTTTTCATTTCTGATTTTGTTAATGTGGATACTATCTCTCTGCTTTTTGGTTAGTTTAGATAAGGGTTTATCTATCTTGTTGACTTTCTCAAAGAACCAACTTTTTAATTCATTGATTCTTTGTAATGTTCTTTTTGTTTCAATTTATTGATTTCAGCTGTAAGCTTGATTATTTCCTGCCATCTACTCCTTCTAAATGAGTTTGCTTCTATTTAGTCTAGGGCTGTCAGCTGTGCTGTTAGATCTCTTTTGTGGTATTTCTCTAGGTTTTTCATATAGGCAACCAGTGCTATGTATTTTTCTAACATTGCTTTCATTGTGTCCCCTAAGTTTGGGTATTGTGGATTTATTTTTGTTAAATTCTAGAAAGTTTTTGATTCCTTTATTAATTTCTTCCTGGACCCAGGGGTGGTTCAGATAAGTGATGTTTAGTTTCCATGAGTTGGTAGACTTTCTGTGATTTTTGATGTTGTTGAACTCTAACTTTAGACCATGGTAATCTGATATGGTACAGAGAGTTATTCCCATTTTTTATATTTGTTAATATTTGCTTTATGACCTGTTAATATTTGCTTTGGTCAATTTTAGAGAAAGTTTCATGGCGTACTAAGAAATATGTATATTCCTTTTTGTTTGGGTGGAAGTTTTGGGATATATCAATTTCGGTTATATCTTCTGCTAGATCGCTTATTTCTTTGTTGAGTTTCTGTCTGATTGACCTTTCCAAGAATGAAAGAGGGTTATTGAAGTCTACCACTATTAGTGTGTAAGGTTTGATATGAGTTTTAAGCTTTAGTTACTTTTACATATATAGGTGCCCTTGTGTTGGAGGCATAGATATTGAGGATTGAAACTTTGTCTTGGTGGATATTTCCTGAGATGACTAAGGAGTGTTTGTCCTGGTCTCTTTTTATTGATTTTAGTTTAAAGTCTATTTTGTTAGATATTAGAATGACTATTTCAGCTTGTTTCTTAGGGCCATTTGATTGAAAAGTCATTTCCCAATCTTTTACTCTGAGCCTGTGTCTGTCTTTGAAGTTGTGGTGTGTTTCTTTTATGCAGCAGAAGGATAGGGTTTTTTTTTTATCTATTGTACTAGGGTGTGTCTTTTCATAGGTCAATTGAGTCCATTGATATTAAGGGATATTAATGACCAATAATTGTTATTTCCTGTTGTTTTTAGTGGTAGCTTGTATTTCCTTTTGAGGGGGGTTCATGTGGGTTTATCAATTGTTTGTGGTTACATGGATGTTTCTGGTTTTCTTAGGTTGGAGTTTTCTCTCTATAGCTTTTTGTAGAGCTGAATTTTTGGATAGGTTTTGTTTAAATCTTGTTTTGTTGTGAAATATCGTGTTTCTTCTGTCTCTGTTGATAGAAAGTTTTGCTGGGTACAGTAGTCTAGGTTGGCATCCATGCACTTTTAGTATATGTATACTGTCTGACCAGGACATTCTTGTTTCATTGTTTGCATTGAATATTTGGGTGTTATTCTGATGGGTCAGCCTTTATAGGTGATTTGTTCTTTTTCCTTTGGACCTCTTAGTATTTTTCTTTGTTCTTTAGGTTTAGTGGATTGATTATTATATGGCAAACAGACTTTTTCGCAGGTCTAGTGTATTTGCTGTTCTGTAGCTTCTTGTATCTTCATAGACATTTCTTCCTCTAGGTTGGGGGAATTTTCTTCTATGATTTAGTTGAATATATTTTCTGTGTCTTTGAGCTGGTGTTATTCTCCTTCTTTGATTCCAATTTTTCTCATGTTTGACCTTTTCATGATATCCCAGATTTCTTGAACATTTTGTGTTATAACTTTTTTGGTTTTAGTGTTTTTGTTACTGTTTTATCTATTTGCACTATTGAGTTTTCCACTCCAGAGATTTTTCTCTTCCATCTTTTGTATTTTGTTGGTTATTCTTGAATTTGTGGTTCCAGTTCTTTTCTTCAGGTTTTCTGTTTCCAGCTTTGTCTCGATTTATGTCTTCTTTATTGCTTCTATTTCAATTTTTAATTCCTGGAATATTTCTTTTACCTGTTTGTTTTCTTTATTTATGTTCTCTATTTTCTTTCAGGGATTTGTTTATCTCCTCCAATTTTTTGTTTATATTTTCTTCTGTTTCTTTAAGGGAGGTTTTTTATATTCTCTTTTAAGGCTTCTATTAGTTTCATAAATCTGTTTTTAAAGTCCTTACCTTCTGTTTCCTCTTCATTTTTATGTTCAGGTTTTTAAGCTATAGAACCACTTGTTTCTTCTGGTGGTATCTTGTTAATTTTTGTATTGTTTTATGTATTCTTGCACTGGTATCTGCCCATTGTTTTCTTAATTCACTATTGGTCAGCTCTTGGTTAGCTCTTATTTGGCTTTGTGTTCAGAGGCTCAGCTGTTCCTGTGCAGTTTCAGGTTTGGGCAGGGGAGGCATGGAGGCTGTGCTTTGTCTTCAGGCCTGTGTTTGGAGAATAGCAGAGTCTGCTTGGCCTCTTAGCTGTGCTTCCAGGGATTCTGCTGCTCCTGTACAGTTGCAGTGCTAAGACACCCACTGTGGTTCACCAAAGCAGCTCCCTGTTTCCAGGCCTGGGTTCAGTGAGCAGAAGTTTCTGCTTGGCCTGAAGGGGAGATGACCCTCATCTCTGATCTCCCAGCTGTTTGCACAAGGGTTTGTCCAGATTTCTTTTTGACAACAAATGCAGGAGAATTCCATAGCCTGGTTGATTTTTCAACATGATGAGCATGTAACAGTTCCTGTACCAGAAAGCCTACAGTTTCTCTTTTATTAAGGGCCATTGCTGAACTCAAATAGGCTTTTCTGTCAGCCATTTCAAAGATAGTGCTGTGAGTGTCTTTATGGGCTGAGAATCTATTGAGCTATGTTTGTGCATAACCTGAATGGCTGGCCAGTGACTGTTTTTATTTATATTAACTTAAAATATTGTTTCCAGAAAAATAATTGTGTTCTAGTTTATATCTGAGTCTAGAGAAATTTTTATATGTGTATTCCATTGTTGTAGAAGGTCATGACCCCATATATTCACTGATATATTAGCCATATATGACTTCAAACTTCCTCTCTCTCTCCAGTCCTTTGCATTCAAGCCTTATTACACTTTGTTTCACCTGAAATATTATTCCAATAACTACAAATTAAACATCCATCTACTTTAGAGGCCATATTGTATGCTATGATTCTGGGGTTATATATCAAACTTCTGGTCCCATGCCAATTAAGCCTTGGATATAAATATTATCTATTAGTATTTTCAATTTTGGTCTTTGTTTATCTATGGAAGTCTGCCAGAATATTCATTTGTTGTTTTTCTTGGAAATTTTGATTCCTTCCTTAAAATATTTTTATTGTTCAATGCTATATTGTTCTCTACATTAGGCTTTGGATTTTCTACTCATCCTGAGTAGGCTATGCCTCCACTGTGACTGGATATAATTGAACCTTCCTTGATTACAGATTTAATTTTTGGGGGCCTCCTAGGAGAGGCCCTAAGAGACATTTCCCAATGGTAAAATGTTGCCTTGTCTCTTGTGCATCTACGTTCATTTGTTCAATGTTGGCCTTTGCTGCATCTTTTGTATAACCCAGAATATAAGATCCTTCTATTTAAATCATTACTAAAAGGGACATTTTTCCTAGAAATGCCTTGCATACAATTCCTTTTTATATGGCATGGTTTACTACAATCAAAGCAATTGATACCTTGATTCCTTACCCTGACCTTTATTATAATTGAGATATTTAGCATACTGAATCCATTCCTCTATTGGTGCAAACCTGATCTGGAGCATCAAAAGCATTTTTTTTTATTCCAGATTAGCATGGTCCAAAGCCAAAGAAAATATTAATTGCTTTCTGACTTCTGGATCTGGTACTGCTCTATGTACAGCCTTGGTCAATCTCTGCTAAAGTCAGCATAAGGTTCTTTTAGTCCTTGCCTGACTTTGGTATATGGCTCAATTTTCTGTCCTAGATCTAAAATCTGTTCCCAAGCATTCAGGACAGCAGTATGACATAACAGCAATGTATGTTCATCATAAGTCATCTGAATCTTTACATTAGCAAACAAACCTTCACCAAGTTTTGATCTTAAGAGATGTCAAAACCCCTGATTTTACCTTGAATTTGTGTGGCCCTAGCCTCTTCTTTCAGCCAATTTCTCCATGGTAAATATTAGCAATAGTCCAATATGGCAGCTGTTAACTGCATCCAATTATTAGGAGTTATTCTATTTTTGTTGATCATGCATTTAGTATTTGTTTTACATCAGTAGAGTGGATTCCATGGAGTAATGTGGCTTCCTGGATGTCCATTATACCTCTCATATAGATTGGCTAATAATTTTACTCCATGAAATCTGGCAGGTCACCATATATACTTTTTCTGAATTGTAAGTGGAAGTATTAGTGGAAGTGATGATGAGGAAATTCCTTTCATGATTCCTACTTTAGGCAAAACATCAAGACTTTATTGATGACTATCTTGAATTGTTCTGGGTTGACAGTGCCTTAATATACTTCTCCATTATTGAGACATGGTCCTCCTATTTTTGAAGCTTAGAAACCATTGTTTTTTTTCTAGGGTGTGAGTCTCTTGAATAGCCAGTCTTTCTAATGATACCATAGAATCAGCAATTTTCCTATTCTCATCATAAACATGTGATTTCAAGGAATTAATAATTTCTTATTCTCATCATTAATGTAAAGCCTACATTTCTCTTGTATGGTCTTAATAATTATGTCCAAGGAAGAAATTATATCAGAAAGTTTGTCATAACCAATTTCCAGAAAATTAACTTTGCCTGCCAATTTATCATTTGTAGTTTCTATATTACATACTTTAGATAGCAATTGCTTATTCCTAGACTTCAAGTCTCCATCATGCTACTTATAGTCTCATAATTAGAATGGATATCAGGCTGGGTTTTTTTTAAAATATAAAATATAGAATCAAGCCAAAAAGTAACAGAATTAAGAGAGTGAAGTCTTCAAAATATATAAGCATGCAAGAAGTTCTCAATCATAACAAAAAAGTTTCTAAATTCTTAGGAAGTTGTAATGTCTGCAGTTATGAAAGAAAATTACATATATATGAAAGGAATATATATATATATATATAACTAGATTTATATATATATATAACTAGATGTAATGGTGAAGTTTGGCCAGCAGATGTTGCCATCATCACCCAATTTAAAAACTCAGTCTAACTTTCTATGAAAATAATCTTATGAAAGGTAATTTCTCACAAAATTAGAACAATGTACTAGGATCCTGTGTTAAAAGGCAGTGATTTCAGCCACTTGTCCTTGCCAACAGAACCTTGCTCAGCCTTGGGAAGGCTGTGGGGGAGAAAGGGTGGTTTCTGGCTGTATAACCAGTGGCCAGAGCACAGTGGGGCATGGGCAGATGGCCACAGGGAGCTGTGTTCACCAGCTGGTAAACTACTGAGAGAAGTGGGGAGTAGAAAACATGTCAAATCTGTTTTAACCTGTCCTGCTGGATAGAAAATATTCCCTTTGAAAACAGTTGAAGATTTAATTCTAATCTATCTAAGAACTGAAAAATACTAAGACCTATGCCATGTGACTGGCTTTTGGTCTCTGGTGTGGTCAAACTACAGACAAAACCATGGAAGGTGCAGGGTGCCTTTATAAGTTGCTCCCTGCAAATTTTAGCTGGAAGTGCAAACATAAACCAGTGCACTTTGGGCACCAGATATTGCAAACATATTCACTGGCAATATGTCATATAAAAAATTAATATCTATGAGAGATATATAAACACTCATAATACAAATAGAACTTTAAGACAATTTTTGGAGAGTGCAGCTGTCCCACACCAGGATGCTGATTTGCTCCCCTGGAATGCAGGAACAAAGCAGGAAGGAAGGTCAGTGTTCCTCAGGTCTCAATTGGTTCTGGCCATGCCCTATAGGAGTCCTGATACTCAGGAGCTACATGTCTAAGCTTCCCTACATATCACCTGAATCCCACACATCCTGTCTTCCCTCACCTTATCACTTCCTGTCTCTGCTTCTTGAATGCTGGGATTAAAGGCATGAGCCACCATCACAAAGCTTCTATGGTAAACTAATGGCTAGACTCCAGGTTAGCTTTATTTGTCAGAAAACAAACAAAATATCATGCAACAGTGGACTATAAGTGGTAATCTGTAATCACAGTTCTATGGGTGATCATGAACTAGACAACAAAATTAATGACAGTTTAAAATGTGTAAGATTCTACTTTGAAGGAAAAGAAATAATGAAAACCATTTCAATTGATAGGCAATTGATCAAGTCATCTAGAATAGAATAGCTGTTCTCTTTTTCTGGATTAAAGCAAGAGAAGATTTTATCAGATGCAAAAGACTGATAATAACTGGGCTAAGGACCAGTGTCATATCAGATCCCAAAGAAATAGAATAAAATATCTACCTAGGATGGTTCTAATTAGTCTTATCAGTAAAACCTGGAGTCAAAACTTAGGCTAAAATGTGAAAGACCAAAGAAACAAAGGACTGGCCATTTGTAGCTTCTTACATTTTCAGGTCTTTTAACCCAAAGGGCTGAGATCATGTCTTCCCCCACCTTATGACTTCCTGTCTCTGCTTATTGAGGGCTGGCATTAGAAGTTTGAGCCACCGTCACCCAGATTCTATAGTAAACTATTGGATTCAACTCCAGGCTAGTTTTAGTGGTCAGAACAAAAGCAAAATATCACAATAGTGGATCATAAATGGAAATCTGTAATCAAAGTTTCTATGAGTGATCATGAACTACACAGCAAGTTCAATGACAGCCTATAATCTAAAGATCCTCCTTTTTAAAAGGTTATTGGAAAAATCTTTCAATTGAGAGAATACTGACTAAGTCTTCTAGAATAGAATTGCTCTTCTAAGACCAGAGAAAGACTTCTCAGATACCAAAGACTATTAATAACTGGACTAAAGACCCATGTCTGAGGATTATTTTCATGTATCACATTGTGGATAGGCAAAAGCAGTTTCAGTATCTTGTCTTCTAACCTAGCCATGTGACTGTGGCTGGCTAGAGACAAAATACACAAAAAGATATGCAATGATCTATTTTCTATATATTTTCTTCTATTTTTAGTCAGTATTAAGGGTTGATTTCAGGATCTCACACAAATTAGGCAAGTGCTAGAGAAGTGCTCAGTCAAGGAGTCTCACCTGGCCCTGATCAGTTAAATTTGCATTGGATTTAGGCTGAAGATATCAAACAGCTTTCTTTTTTTTTTTTTTTAAACAAAACAACCAATTTTATTAAGCTTAACAGTTTCTCTGATACAAAGAGAAATATGAAAATAAAACCTACAACAAACACACATGTATCCCTCCCCCCCAAATCTCCAATACCCTAAGAGGAAAAAAGGCCAAAGTTCTCTTTAACAGAGAAAGTTATCTTCGCTTCTGGAAGATGTTCCCACGGCCCATTCCACGTCCTCTTCCTCTTGCAGCCACTTGGGCCTTCAGGATAGCAGCTTTCCCTCGGCCAGCCCCTGAGCCTTGGTTTTTATTCTTCATGCTCTTTAACATGGGTGCATTTTTCAGCATGTCAGGTAAAATCAGAAATCGGATCTTGCTGCCACGTATATATACCTGTTCCAGCTGTGCCACTCGGCCATCTCTGTAGGTGACTGTGATGTTGGACATCTGGCAGTTCATGTTGTCTTCCGCTTCAATGAGCTTCCCTCGATATACTTCACCAGTGTTGGTCTCACATGTCACAATGTGGCCCTCAGCCTCATGCAAGACTTTAATTGGCACACCGATAGACATCTTGGAAGAACTCTTTTTGTGCAAGTAACTGCAGGCTCCTTTTCGGTTCTGGAACAAACGTAAGAAAGCGAAGGCGTGAAGCTAGCGAATGGCGGGCCCCGGGTCTCAAACAGCTTTCTAAGACTTGACCAGATAAATGAGGTCTTCCAAGACACAGCTTGCTCAAAAAATTGGAGGTCACTGGAAGCTTCTCTGTTGCTGATGCTGGAAGTGTTTGGACTTCTGATGTGTGAGTCAAAGTAATTTCTGTGAGTTTTAAGGCCAGCCATGTAATTGTTTTCAGTCGCAAAGTAGCTTGGACTAATAGAAAGTTCACAACCCAATGACAAATGAAATCAAACAGAAAAAGAATAATGAGATTAAGCATTTATGGTCTGGGACAGAAACCTGTATATTAACAAAGGGAGTGTTAAAAATAATAATTTTGTATTTCTGCATTGTGGATTATGCTGGAGAATTAGAGGTGCTTTGAGTTAGCTGTTTTAATAAAATTTTTTTTCCTTCTTTATTTTGTATTTATCAAAAAAAACATAGTAAAAAGAATTTAAAATGTGGAAGAGTTAACAATAACTATACAGAGGATAAGAATGATAAGCATGGCTTATCAAGGGTGGAAATACAAATAAGATTGCTACACATACATTTTTTTGTGTTCATCTTTCCCTCTGAATTTTTTTTTCCATCCCTATATATCCTTATTCAAGGTCTCTAGTTTGGGTTCTTTTATGGAAGTCCAATAGACAGTAGGTCCACACAAAGTGCTACAAACTAGGTGCACTGAAAGAAGTGTGTTTACTGTTGTTGTGTGGAGGGATATATTGGTGAAAGAGACACAGCAATAAGGAAGGCAGAGCCTTTGGTAGATTCTGAAGCTGAGAGGTGGGATTGAAGGGTAAGGTCTACCATATGCCCTGCATACACAAAAAGAGTCACTAATAAAAATGGGAGGTAGCTGCAAGTGTGGTTACATGTTAGACATTTAATAAATTCTGGGTTATCTGAGAGACCACACAGTCCAATCCTAGGCAGACAGATCAGGAAATCCTTGATCCTTGAATACAAGGATAAATAGCTAAGTCAATCACACACACCTTTAATCCCAGCACAGAACAACACCCTCAATCCCATAACTTCAAAGACAGAACTTCTATTTCTGTGAGTTTAAGGCTACACTCCTTTAATCCTGACCTGGATGGGATAGGGCTTGTAGAAACCAGGCAGGGACAGAAGCAACTGGCAGAAGCCACAGGCAGAAGTGACCAGGAAGGAGCTAGGCTCAGAAAGTTGCAAGACAGCTGGGTGAGAATTGACTGTGGTGCTTTCTCTCTCTGATATTTCAACCTTCCCCCAATATTTGGCTCAGAGTCTTCTTTACTTACAACCTGAATTAGTGCTACTACATGCAGTTTTTTCCCCAACATTTGAGTATTTGGAATCAGACAAGCACAGAAAATAGGGCATCCTGAGAAAGGTGACAGTGAGACTCCAGGATTATGGAGAAGCTACTATGCTTATGTTTACTGTTCTCATACGAAGGAACAGGGTTGGAACCTGTGTTATATAGGATGCCTAGAGTTAGTGGTGGGAATCAGGGTAATTGCCTATAGTATCTAGATATTTCTGTCCATTTCTAATATTTATTTCCATTTAATGCTACGAATTCCAGTATAGGATAGAATTTCATTAGGTCTGCAATGACCTTGGGGACAAAAGAAAGACTACAGATGGCCCAGAAATGCAGGGCATAGTGTTGTTATCATGGCAGAAAAGAGTGACACCCAGAAAAGTCTAAATCTGAGAAGCACCTTCTTCATTAGCAAAGGGTAGACATACAGTGTATGTGTACTATAATTCCATCCCAGTTCTCAGAAGGCAAACTGTAGAGTATGAGACAAAAGCCAGTCTGTATTATATAGTGAGATGCTAAATTTCAGGTCTATGTAAGGAGAAATTGGCTCAATTTGAAAAGGGAAAGAGACAATGAAGGAATAAATTAAATGATTGCAGAGGAAGAAAAAGTGAAACCTGCTTGGAAACAAGCTGTGTAGAGGCTCATTTCATGAGAGTGTTTCTGGCCAGTGCTGGCCAATCTTCTTCTACACAGGAGTCCCATGTGGGCAGTAAACCCAAGAGACAGGTTATAAGGCTATGTTTTTGTATAAGCCTCCAAAAAAATCAGCACTGAACATGATTGCTGAAAATATATATTAATATGAACCAAGGTTCCATAGTGTGGAGCAGCAGACTAAATAAGGCCATATGGTAGGAGTTTCTGGATATTTGTAGATAAATATTAGAAAATTAGAGAATCTGGAGAGGTTCAGGTTGATGATACACTTTTGCCATGTCCTTGAAGTAGAGCATTTCTAACTGTGGGTATTTGAGTGAGATTGAGGATACTGTTAATATCCAGGGTGAGTTGGTTACAAAAGCTATGTACAGGGTGCAAGTGTGTCATGGGAGCAACTTGACTTTGGATGAAGCGGTTTCCCTTTTTACTCCTTGGTTGAAGACTGAGGATAACAAAGGACAGAATTTATCTCTATAGAAATTAAATATTTGCTAATGTTTCTGCACATTGTTAGCCAGGCAGTGCAGACAGTGCCTTATTAATAAAAAAAGTTAGTATAATTATTTCAACACTGATTAATACTTAGAGGCACTGGAGATATTTTGATAGGTATACAGAAAGTTTGAAACTTCAGAGTGATTTCTGCTCCATAAGACATTTAAAAAATGTTCCAAAGTTTGAATGTGTAAGATATGGGGTCAGTGGTCCTGGTCTGATCCATTTCTCTCTTTCCAGAATCTCCAGTATTTGAATTTATTCCAAACAACTCAAATCACAGCATGTTTCCATGTCCATCAGGGCATAGCTGTCTCCCAATAGATCCAGTTAGGACAAGAAACTTAAGGACCCAAATTCTGCAAGTCACCACATCAAATCTAAATTCTGAACTGCATGCAAATGCACATTTGGAAATAGGTTTCCAGGTGACTCAAGAGCCTGCAAGGAACTTTAATCTGCAAAGGCCTCAAACTTCCCTAGAACACTCAGGAAATCCAATGCAATCAAGTTTCCAATCCTCAGCAAGCAATCTGAGTCAGCAACTTCCTCCAAGGATGTATATGCAACCAACTCACCAATGGAACTCAGATCCTGGATGGATTCTAGGTTCCCAAGTGTCCACAGGACCATCAATGGAACCTTTTAATGCATCAAAGTCCCCCAGAACTGTTAACCCAACCAGTGCACCATAGAAGCCAGATGTTCTCAAATTATGCCATGAGTTTTTCTTTTGAAGGCACCCACTGACCTATGCTGCCTTCTGGGAAATATGGTCACCAGCAAGTTCAACCTAATGCTCCAATAAAGCAAAGAAAGGAACACATAGTGTATATTAAGGAACATTAGAGCCTCCTAAAACAATTTTTTGATCACAGTCAGTACCCAAGTTTGGAGATATGCAAGGATCTGGCACAAATAATTGGTGTGAGATCAAGGTTTGTCTTTCTCTTGTCCTTCTTTCCCAGAGCAAGAATACCCATGGTACCTGTACATTCTTCAGTTTCCCACACTCTCTGTGATCCCTCAATGCTTGGAGAAGTTAGGGAGAGTTATGTAAGGTGAACCTATGTTCACCCATACCTGGGCCTGGTAATTCTGCTTCCACACTGTATGGCTCTAAAGCCATAGAGTTAAATTTTAAGTATCTCAGTGACCCAAACATTAGCTAAACTTGTAAAACCTCAAACTTTATAGCTGATGCTTCCCTAGTCCTCTTGTGTCAGATCATAAACCATTCTAACTTCTTACCTTTCTTAAGAAACACAGGGCTTTGTGTCTATATGTTTTGGTTAGATAAAAGATTTCTGTCTTCCATGTTCTCATGAGCACACAGGTCTTCCTCCAACATTCTTTTTTGTATTTTTAGTTATGATTCAAGAACCAACATGCTATTTCTGTCCCCCATGTTCTCATGAGCACACAGGTCTTCCTCCAACATTCTTTTTTGTATTTTCAGTTATGATTCAAGAACCAACATGCTATGTATAAAAGGAAGAATCTTCAGAAAGTTGAAAAAGGACTGCCACTGTCAAGTGTAAGGTCTAAAGATGTTTCTAAGCTAACAATTTCTGTGTTTACTAACCTGTGACCTCTGCCTGTGCCAATGTAGAGCTCATGTCTTAAGAAAATGCTCTTTGAGTTCCATTCTCAATCTCAGCCTGGAATTTTGTCTGTAGGATGATTAGGCCATGCAAGCTACCCAGTATATTTCCCCATGGACCCTGTCTGATTGTTAAGCTCCATCTGTACCTCCCTACCCCGATAAACCTACAGTAGTTGAAGTTCTGGCTGAACCTGCAGTGTCTCAAGATCTAGTCTCAGTGGAACCTCCCGGTCCCATCATTGCTTCAGCCCAAAGACCATATATTCCACAGTACTTACTTCCAACTGCTGAGTAGGTCTGGAAATGGATATGTGAGCATGTGGACTCATGGAAAGACCTATACATTTGGAGTTCCATTGTTAATGCACACAATACCTCTTACACTCGAGCAGTTCATGTCCATATTTTTTATAAAAGAAACTCTAGTGGTGGTTTATGCTCTTAATACAGGATTAAAGAGACTGATGCAGGCTAATATGTATTACTTATAGTCCATATGGTTCTATATATCAATATTGTTTAAAAAACAAGTTAAAACATTAATTATTGTTATATTACATTTTAGCTAAGTAGAAAAAAACCTGCCATTTTTATCTTTTTAAATTTATATATAAAAATAAAGAATTTTTTAATCCATGTATGTCCTTGTTCTAACTCTCTGACCCCTCCCAACTCCTCCCAGTCAGCCTTCAGCCTCTCTCCTCCCCACTTCCCTATTCCCACCCCAGTAAGGGCAAGAAGTCCCAAGGTGGATCAGCTCAGCATCTACTACAGGGAAGTCTGATTTTTTTCATTATAATATCAAGACTTGGTTAGGTGTTCCTCTGGAAGAAATGGGCTCTGAAGTGCCAGTCCCTGCATAGAAACGCAGTCTGAGCCCTCCCTTGAGGCCTTAGAAAGCTGAAATTTTTTTTAAAAAAATCATTGGTTGTTTTCTGAATAGCTCATTTGAATTACTTTTGTGTTTTGTTTTCTGATATTTATATTTGTGAATGACTGCATGAATGTATTTCAATCCCAGGTCTAAAAAAGGCCAGCAGAGGGCTCAAGATTCCATAGAAGAAAATCTTTAGACAGTAGAGAATCCACACTTGAGTACTTGAAACTGAATTCATGTCCTATGCAAGACTGGAGAATGCTTTTAACTGTGGTGATGTACTGTATATTTAATAAAATAAGCCTGAAATATCAGAGAACAAAATTGCTCACACTTAAGCCAAGAAGGTTCCAGAGTGTTGACCCATACCTTTAATCCTATCACTCAGGAGAGAGGGATATTCATAGATGTCTGTGAGCTAATGGCCTAACAACCAACTGTGCTACCTCAAACCATTAACACAAAATCTGAGATCATGATACAGACTTGAATCAGGAGGTGAAACTAGATGGCATAAGGCAGGAGAAAAGTATACTAATTTTATAGAAATGATCAGTCAAGCTAAGGATGCTTGTGGTAGCACTTACCCTGTATGGTCTGAGAAATTGGCTGGCTGAGAATTGACTATGGTTTTTATCTACTCCTGAGATTCAAGCTTTTCTTCAATATGTGGCTCTGGTTTTCATTATATGCTAACAGGATTTCAAGGACTATTTAACTGCTGAGCTTTCTCTCCATCTCCATATACTAATAATAATATAAATCATGTGTGGAAAGCCCTGTCACAACAGAAAATATACAGAATCCATTGGAATAAATTATTCTCTTTGTTTATATATTTGAAATGACTAGAGATGCTGGTCATATGACACCTTCCTCTAGAGGTTCAATTCTAGGTAAAATTCATATGCATAATATACTTACATGCCAATATAACATGTAGTTCCATAATATAAATACATATATCTGCTCAATAAATAATATGATAAATTCACCACAGAAGGACATTCAAGCTTTCTTTTTAAAAAGATGGGTCTGTCTGCAAGAAATCATGGATCACTATAGGGGTAGAGATGTCAGAGGAAAAAAATCATAGTAATTGCATTTGTTTTTGTTTTATTTATTTTTTTGCTCCCACCATCTTAATCCCACATTCAGTAGCTTTTTTGGGAAACTCCTTTATTAGAAAGGCCACTGCCTGTGGCTACATCTTGTCTTAAACTTTTAGTTTTGATACAGGGTCTCATTAACTTTCCCAGACAGCCCTGAAGTACAGTCTGACTGCGTCAGACCTGACTGGCTGGTTTTTATACCTATAACTCAAGTCCTTATTTTTAAGCTTTTGAATAATATCTACACCATTTTTACAGTGGCTGTACCAGTTTCAGTATCACCAACAGGAAATAAATGTTTCACCTTAAATTCTCCTGGATGCTGAATTCAGAGGAAACCACAAGAGCCATCCTCTGAAAGGTTGAATCATCTGGGCCATTCATTCCCATTGGATGATTTTTAGGAATCTTCCTTGACCAAACCTAATTTACCTTAACCCTGAATTAATCCGCAGTCTCTGATTTTTTATGAAAATTAAAAATAAAATTTCTTTTCCTAAGTAATATCTTTTGACTTCAATTTTAAGCCAAGGCACTTACAAAGTATATAGGTTAGCTTAATCCTGCAGAATTTGTAGTCAAGTGTATCTTGGCTCTCTCAAGCCTATGTATTTATTTTGGCCAGGCTAATCTTTATTTTTAATCTTTTATTTAATTAAATGGTGTTCTAGGTGATTTCCTTCCTATGTCTTTTTACTTTAAATATGTTGAAAGTGAGCACTGCATTTGTCATAAATTATGAAATTGCTCTTCAGAGAAAGGCTGAATCACAACACATGATCTTTGAAGACCAGAATTTTATCAGCATAAAGCATTTCCTTGTACCTCACTTTATTTATTTTTTTCTTGTTTATTATGAATAAAGTCACATTTTCTATCCATGTATATCCTTAATAAAGGTACCTTCCCAAAACCACCCCGTCAGGTCACTCTCTCTTCTCCACATCTCCCCATCTCCTCCCCAGCAAGGGCAGAAGGTCCTAAGGTCCCAGTGTCCCAATGTCCCAATATTGCTTGTTCAACCTCCATTCCTAACAGATCCAGTTTTCTCCCTCCAACATCTAGACTGAGTCAGGCGTTCCTCTAGGAGGAGTGGGATCCAAGGTGTCAGTCCAAGGTGTTTCAGATTCCAAGCTGTTCAGTGGTTGTGGTTTGCAGTTTGGACATGCTTTGCTTTTTTCTTTTTTGTTTAGAGTCCACTAATGAGTGAGTACATCCCCTGTTTATATTTCTGAGTTTGAGATACCTCGCTCAGGAGGATATTCTCCAAATCCATTTGCCTGCAAATTTTAGGATATCATTTTTTCTTACTGCTGAGTAGTACTCCATTGTGTAGATGTACCCAAGTTTGTTAATCTATTCTTCAGTTGAGGGGCTAGGATGTTTCCAGGTTCTTGCTATTATGAATAATGCTTCTATGAACATAGTTGAGCTAATACCTTTGGAGTGCTACTGTGTGTCTTTAGGGTATACACACAGAAGTGGTATTGTTGGATCCTTGGGGAGACTGATTCTCAGTTTTCTGAGAAACTGCCATACTGCATTCCAGAGTGGCTGCACAAGCTTACACTCCCACCAACAATGGAGGAGTGTTCCCCTTGCTCTTCAACCTATCCAGCATAGGCTGTCATCTGTGTCTTTTAACTTGGACAATCTAACAAGTGTCAGGTTGTATCTCAAAGTTGTTTTGATTGCATTTCTCTGATGGCTAAAGATGATGAGCACTTTTTCAGGTGCCTTTCAGCCATTCGTAATTCTTCTGCTGAGAATTCCCTTTTTTAGTTCTGAACCCCATTTTCTGATTGGGTTATTCAAGATTTTGGGCTCTAGTTTCTTGAATTATTTATATATTTTAGAGATCAGTCCTATATGCTTGTATCTGTAGTTCCAGCTTTTTTCTTCAGGTTTTCTATTTCCACCTTTGCCTCATTTTGTGCCTTTTTTATTGCTTCTATTTCAGTTTTTAGTTCCTGGAATGTTTCTTTCATGTTTTGGTTTACCTTTTCTTGGTTTTCTTTCAAAGATTTTTTCATCTCTTCCAATTTTTTGGTTGTATTTTCTTCTATTTCTTTAAGGGAATTTTTATATCTTCTTTGAGGGCTTTAATGATCTTCATAAAGGTATTTTTGGTGTTGCTTCCTTCTGTTTCCTCTTCATTGCTCTGTTCAGGTCTTGTAGTTGTAGATCCACCACTTTCTTCTTGAGTTACCTTGTTGTTCTTCATATTATTATATGTATTTTGCACTGCCATCTGTCCATGGCTTCAGTGGTTCACGATTAGGTGGCTACTGGTCAGTTGTGGCAAGACGGCTTGTGTGTCTTCTGTTGACTCTGAGCAAGGGGTCTGCTCTATCTTTGACTGCTCTGAGCTGGTGTCTGAATTTCCAATCCTCAGTACTTCTCTGCTGTAGCAGCTGGAGGCAGGGTGGATGTGTAAGTTAACTTGTTTTAGTAGCAGCTGGAGGAGTCCCTCACAGTCAAAGTTTATTTCTGTCTGCTAAGGACTGTGTGTAAGACACACATCACAGACAGAACCTGTTCTGGGAACACAATTTTTCTGTGCAGGGATTGGGATTCAGGCAACAGGGCCTGCTGACCTCACCTCCTTTTTGTTTCAATTGTATTGATTTCAGCTCTAAGTTTGATTATTTCCTGCTGTCTACTCCTTCTAGGTGAGTTTGCTTCTAATTGTTCTTAGGCTTTCAGCTGGGCTGTTAGTTCTCTAATGTGGGATTTCTCTAGGCTTTTCATATAGGCATCTACTGCTATGAATTTTCCTCTTAAGATTGCTTTCATTGTGTCCCTCAAGTTTGGGTATATTGTGGGTTCATTTTTATTAAATTCTAAAAAGACTTTGATTTCTTTCTTAATTTCCTTCTTGACCCAGTCATGGTTCAGCTAAGAGATGTTTAGTTTCCATGAGTCAGTAGGCTTTCTTTGATTTTTCATTTTGTTGAACTCTAACTTTAGGCCCTGGTAGCCTGATATGATATAAGGGATTATTTCTATTTTTTCTATCTATTCATATTTGTTTTATGACCAATTATATGGTCAATTTTAGAGAAAGTTTCATGAGGTGCTGAGAAATGTGTATATTCCTTTGCATTTGGGTAGAAGCTTCTATAAATATCTATTAAATCCATTTGCATCATAACCTCTGTTAGACTCCTTATTTCTCTGTTGAGTCTCTGTCTGGTTGAGCTATCCAGGGGTGAAAGTGGGTTATTGAAATCTTCCACTGTTAGAGTGTGAGAATTGATGTGGGATTTGCAACTTCAGTAGTGTTTCTTTTACACAGGTAGGTGCCCTTACATTAGGGCCATAAATATTAAGGACTGAAATCTTCTCTTGACCAATTTTGTCTGCGATGAATAAGTAATGTCTATTTTCATCCCTTTTAATTGCTTTTCACTTAAAATCTACTTTGTTAGATATTAAGATGGCAACCCCAGCTTGTTTCTTAGGGCCATTTGATTGGAAAGTCTTTTCTCAATCCTTTACTCTGAGCCTGTATCTGTCTTTGTGGCGGAGGTGTGTTTCATGTAGGCAACAGAAGGATGGCTTCTGTTGTTGTATCCATCTTCTTAGTATGTGTCTTTTTATTGGTGAGTTGATTCCATTGATATTAAGAGATACTAGTAACCACTGATTGATATTTCCTGCTATTTTTGGTGGTAACTTGTATGTAATTCCTTTCTCTGGACTTTTATTCTGTGAATTATTGAATGTTTGTGGTTTCATGGATGTATCTGGGATCCTTATGTTGCAGTTTTCCCTCTAATGCTTTCTGAAGGGCTGGATTGGTAGATAAGTATTGTTTCAGTAAACATGAAATATCTTGTTTACTCTATATATAATATTTGATAATTTTGCAGGGTATAGTAGTCTAGGTTGGCAGCCATGCTCTTTTAGTGTCTATATAACTTCTGACCAAGACCTTTTTGCTTTCATTGTTTCCATTGAATAGTGAGGTGTTATTCTGAGAGGTCTGCCTGTGTAAGTAAATTGCCCCATTTCTTTTGCAGCTCTTAAATTTTTTTCTTTGTTCTGTATGTTTTTATGGCTTGTTTATTTTGTGGTGTGCAGACTTTTTTGGGGGGTCATATCTATTTGGTATTCTGTAAGCTTCTTGTATCTTTATAGGCATTTCCTTCTTTAAGTTAGGAAAGTTTTCTTCTATGGTTTTATTGTATACATTGTCTGTGCCTTTGAGCTGCTATTCTTCTTCTTCTATTCCTATTATTCTCAAGTTAGGTCTTTTCATGTTGACCCAGATTTCCTGAACATTTTGTGTTATGGCTTTTTTTGATGTCAACATTTTCTTTGACCGATGTATCTATTTCTGCTACTGAGATTTCCACTCCAGAGATTCTGTCTTCCATCTCTTGGATTCTGTTAAGTATAATTTTTTATGAGATATCTTGTCTTTGCCCATTTACTACATGTTATTACTGATCAGATTTACTGAGTGCTGGTTATCTTGGGACCTAGAAAAGTAATAAATGTTTGGCTTCAGCTTCTTGGTTCTCCTGACCCCTAGGAGCAGATGCAATTTTGTCTCTTCACCTTGGTGACCATCTCAGTAATGAGCCTCAACATATTCTGCTGCTCAGGGTCCCATCCCTTCCCTCTCATTGGTGTCATCTTTCCTGTAAATTTTTGTATTTTCTCTCTCTGTCTCTCCTTTTCTCTCTCTGTATGTGTGTGTGTATCTGACAGAGATAGATAGATAGACAGACAGACAGATTGATAGGTAGATAGATACATACATAGACAGAGCATTCTTTTGTGCACCCATTGTCCTAGAACTCACTCTGCAGACCAGGCTTGCCTCAATCTCACAGAGATTCTCTGACTTTGCCTCCCAAAAGCTGGAATGAAAGGCATGCACAACCTGTGCCTGAATCAAAAACATTTTTAAAAAATATTTCTCATGAATTTGTGTTTTATATTTTGAGAAATTTTGTTTATTCTATACTCCATATTTTAATTTAGTTACGTGTTTGCTTATTTTTTCTCTTTTTGTCATATTGTTGCCTGATTTTCTTTGTAGCCATTGGTGTTGTATAACTCTTAAATACATTAGGCTGACCTCAAACTCCAGATATTTCTTTTTTTCTGCCTATCTAGTTTTAGGATTATGTCACACTGCTCTGCTAGGGCTGTTTGTGCTTGTACTTCATTAAAATTTTTTTATTATATCTTCTAAATATTACCTTTTTATCTGATAATATTGTGTAACAATACTTTTATAGGAAAGAAGTAACACACACACAATTCTACTCAACACAGATAGGGAACCAATGACAGAAACAAGCCCAAAGACCCATTTTTGTGCCATGAGTTTTATTGGGGTCACTTACAGGTTGTTAAATATTGGGTAAAACAATAATATTTTCTACAGGCACCATAGTTCTATCAAGAGTAGTTGACTGTAATGGACTCTCCTTCTCTTTTTTTGTCTTTACTGCTGTGCATGTCTGAGCTGTTTATTTATTTATTTACTCAAATAGTTTTATGAAAGTGAAAGTGCTTGATGTTGGTTGCCTTAGATTTGGGAAAGAATATTTTCTTCCCCATGGCTAAGAAAAATAATAGGGATTTATATATTGACATTTATAAGTACATGTTTCTTTTTTAAAAAGAAACAGTATTTCTGGATAGCTCTAGTCATACTGTAAAGTGTTATGTAGACAATGCTAGAAGTGAACCACAAATAATCCTCCTGCCTCCGCACCTTGAGTCCTTTGAGTAAAGGTAGACTTTACTCTTAATTTCTTAAAAGGTTTATACATGAATAGTCCAGGTTGAGACTCATACCTTGAGAGGGAGCCCAGATCTGCCAGGGCCAGATTCAGAAGCAGGACATTCTAGAGACCTAGAATAGAACTTGACATAACTGACAAAATTGATTCTTAATGATATTCTGCTATATTACTCATAAATTATTCCTTAGCCAAGTTATCATCAGGGAGGCTTCACCTAGTAAGCAATGGAAACAGATGAAGATGCCCACATCCAAACATTAAGAAGGCAATGGGGAAACCTGTATAAGAAATGTAGGAAGGATTGTGTGGTCTAGACGGGTGGAGGACACAAGAGAAAACTCATAGAATCAACTTACCTGAGCTCATAGGAGCTCACAGAGTTTGAACTGCAACCAGAGAGCTTGAATTACTTGACTTGGCACACTGAATATATATTATAGTCCTGTAGCTTGGTCTTCTTGTGGGACTACTAACAGCTAGATCAGAAGATGTTTTTGTTACCTGCTTAGGTATCTTACATCCTACTGGGTTACCCTCTAAAGCCTTTATAGCTCTGGGAGCTATCCAGTAGAGAGGAGGTACCTAGTCTTACTACAACTTGATAGGCCCTGACTAGCTAATACACTTAGGAGCCATGCTGTGTTCTAAAGAGAAAAAGAAAGAATGCATGGAGGGTACATGACTGTATCTGGACTGAATTATAATTTAGATATAGAGGGTGGGGTGTACATGTGATGTGAACCTTGTGGAAGACAGCCAGCCTCTGATCTAGATCTTGAGCTTGGAAGAATGGACCCTTTAATCCAGACCTTGAGACTGGAAGGCACATTTCTCTTCTGGGCCATACCTTCTATTTTATTACTGTATAAGGACAATGGAACTAGGAAAGGTACAATTTGAGTGCTTACCCTCGCTTTAATCAGCTCATTGATTCCTCCTTTGAGACCTGAGAAGACTAGCTGAGACACCCAGCTTCCTGGACTGAGCAGCTCCTGGGTTCTTAGACTTCCCATTTATCAGAAGCAACTGTTGGACTATTGCCAGTAAGTACTTATAATTCATATAATAAATATATATGAATGTATATGTATATATATTGAGGGGAGATTCATTCCATAAGTTCTGTGACCTAGAGAAAGCAGAGGGATGAGTGTATCACATTTACCTTTAGTTGTACAATGAGTATGAGACCAGCATGAACTACAGAAACCTAGGAATTAACTAATTCTAGAGACATAGTCCTGAGAATCATAGATATGAAGCTTACAAAATGGCATAGCCACAGCCATTTTAACTTAACCTGTTGGCCTGAGGTTTATTTTCATAACTCACATGTGGAGGAATAAACCCATTTTCAATATTATCTTCTAACCCAGATAGGTAGGCTCTGGCAGGCTGGAGATAAAATATGTGAACACAAAAACACAGGAAATAATTTTCCTTAATATAGTCCCTACATATTTTCTGCTATTTTATGAAGTATTTGGGGATTCATCAGAGGATCTCACAGAAACTTAGACAAGTTCTGTTTTAATGAGCCTCACCTGGCCTGATTGGTTAAATTTACATTTGATCTAGCCTTTAGATACCAAGAAAGCTTCCTGAGAGTTGGCCAAGTAACTGAGGTGTTCTCTGACACAGATTTTCTTAACTACTAAGATATCAATAGAAACTTATCTATTGCTGCAGCTGGGAGAGGTTGAGCTTCTTCTATGGAAACTGAGGCATCCTTGGTATGAACTGAATGAAGTTCAGTCCTTAACAAACAGACATCAGCACTGTCTTCTGAAAAGCCATTTACCTAGAAACAATCTGGAAACAGAAACCAAGCCATCTTTGAGCATTAGTCTGCTCTGTGCAGGAGTCTTTTGTAATCCAGGTAGAGACCATAGAGTCTACTAAAATGTAGGAGACCTTCAATGGTTTTGCATGGCCCAAGAAAGGACAAGAGAGAGTGCTTGGAAAATGAAGCAAACAATGAGGTCAAAGAATAAGCAGGATCATCATGGGAAACATTTAGTCAATTGTACCTATAGGCCATGTGGATTTTCAAGTTTGTTGTTCCAAAAACTTCCTATGAGAATAAAAAAAATGAGTCAATATAAATGTAAAGAGGAAACAGTTTATGGTTGTTGACTCATATGTGTCTTACCACCATAATAGAGGATTATCAACAAGACCTCTGCAAATTCCAGGGAGAGAACTTCAGATTTAAACTGTGGCTCAAGAAAGCTACAATACAAAACATTTGGGATGGAGCTCAGTGAGCAGAGTAGTCCCCATTCTCTATATTGTATAGTGGGCTGAAGGATGACCTTAATTAGTCTTATCAATAAAACCTGGAGTCAAATTTTAGGCTAAAACCTTAAAGACAAGAGAAACAAAGCTGTGGGCCCTTGTAGCTTCTTATATTTTCAAGTCTTCAGAACCAAAGGCCTTCCCCTATCTTATGACTTCCTGTCTCTATCTTTTAAAACTATTAACGAAAAAAAAATCTTTCAATCGAGAGAATATTGACTAAGGCTTCTAGAATAGAATTGCTCTTCTATGACCAGAGGAAGTCTTCTCAGATACCAAAGACTGTTAATAACTGGACTAAAGACCTGTGTCTTGTCAGATGTAAACAACACCAGACAGAATGTCTACCTAGAAATTAAGAATCCTGAGAAGGGAAGAAAGCATGCCTAATTCAATCACTAGGCTGGAAGACACTCACCTTTAATACGGACCACAAGGCAGGAAGTCACACCTTTAATCTGAACCACACCTCCTCTTGGAATACTATATAAGCAAAATGAAGGAAAGAAAGGTGCTCTATGCCTGCTTGCCCTTAGTGAGAACAGCTCTTCCATTCTTCTAGATCCCAGCAGACAAGCTGAGACATCCAGCCTCCTGGTTGTGGCAACTCCTAGATCTTGAACTTTCCATTGATAACTAGCTATTGTTAGCTGCAAACTGTAAGTAATTCCAATAAACTTGCATGGGGAAGGATTGGTGGGAGATGAATTTCCTAAGTTCTGAGACTCTAGAGAGCTCAGAAAATCAGATATTTTATAGCTATCTTTAATCATATAGTGAAATTGAGACCATTCTGAGCTACATAAATGTAAAGTCTGCTCTCCCTAGATACATATTCCCACAGTCAGAGTTCTGAAGCTTATCAACTCCAAAGCATTTTTACCTTGCCTAACAATGTGAGAATTATTTTCATGGTTCCCATTGTGGATAGAATAAAGCAGCTTCAGTATCTTGTCTTCTAACTTAGCTGTGTAGACTCTGGCTGGCTAGAAACAAAATACACAAAAAAGACATGCAATGATCTATTTTCTACATATTTGTTTCTATTTTCGTCAGTATTGAAGGTTGGTTTCAACATCTCACACAAATGTAGGCAAGTGCTAGAGAAGTGCTCAGTCAATGAGCCTCACCTGGCCCTGATCAGTTAAATTTGTAATAGATTTTGCCTGCAGATATCAAACAGCTTGCTAAGACTTGGCCAGGAAAATGAGGACTTCTAAGACACAGCTTTCTTAAAATCTAAAAGGTCACTGGAAGCTTCTCTATTGCTGATACTGGGAGAGTTTGAACTTCTCATCTGTGAGTCAAGGTAATTTCTGTGACTGTTAATGCCAGCCATGTAATTGTACTGAGTTCCTCAGTAGCTTGGGGTAATAGAAAGATCAGAACTCAAAGACAAATATCAAATCAAACAGAAAAAGATAATGAGATTAGGCATTTATGGGGTGGGACAGCTACCTGTATATGAACAAAGTTATTGTTAAAAGTAATAATTTTGTATTTCAGCTTTGTGTGTCAAGCCAAAGAACTGGATATGCTTTGAGTTTGCTGTTTTAATAAAATTTTTAGTCTGGGTTAATGGATGGATATCCAGTAGGCTGTGGGTCCAGATAAAGTGCTACAAACTAGGTACATTGTATGTAGTGTGGTTACTGCTGTTGTGTAGAGGGGATATTTTGGTGAAAGAGAGAAGGCAATAGGGAAAAAGAGCTTTTGGTATATTCAGGAGCTGAGAGATGGGTTTAGAGGGTGACTTCTATCATATATCCTCTATACACAAAAAGAGTCAGTAATAAACTTGGGAGGTAGCTGCAACTTTTCCCCCAACATTTGAGTATTCAGAATCCCACAAGTATAGAGAAAAGGACATCCTGAGAAAGGGTATGGTGAGACTCCAGGTCACTGGAGCAGCTACTATGCTTATGTTTACTGTTCTCTTACATAGGAACATGGACCCTGGGATCCATGTTATAAAGGAAGCCTGGAGTAAGTGGTCGGGAGTCTTGCCTGTAGGATCTAGAGATTTCTGTGTATTTTAAATATGTTTCCATTTAATGCACAGAACTCCAGTGTAGCATAGAATTTCATTAGGTCTACAATGACCTTGAGGACAAGAGAAAGACTACAGATGGCCCAGAATGATGGGGCATAGTGTTGTCATCAGGGCTAAAAAGAGTGAATCCTGGGAGGTCTAAAGCTGAGAAGGCCCTTGTCCATTAACAAAGGGTAGACATGCAGTGTATGTGTACTATAATTCCATTTGTGTTCTCAAATGGCAAAATGTAGGGGAATCTCAGTGAGACAGAAACCAGTAAGTATTATATAGTGAAATGATGAATTTCAGGCCTATGTAGAGAGAACTTGGCGCAGTTTGAAAAGGGAAAGAGTATGAAAGAATAAATGAAATGATTGAAGATGGGGGAAAAGAAATCCAGCTTGGAAATGAGCTGTGTGGAGGCTCATTTCTTCAGTGTGTTTCTGACCAGTACTGGCCAAACTTCTTCTATACAGGAGCCTGATGTGGGCAGTAAAAGCAAAAGTTTGATTATAAGGCTCTGTTTCTGTACAAGCCTCTAAAATAATTAGCATTGAGCATGATTGCTAAACATATATTAATCTGAACCAAGGTTCCATAGTGTATAGAAGCAGACTGAGTAAGGCCACATGGTAGGAGTTTCTGGATGTTTGTGGACAAATATTAGAAAATTAGAGAACCTGGAGAGGTCCAGGCTGGTGATACATTTTTCCATGTCCTTGGAGTAGAACATTTCTAATTGTGGGTATTTGAGTGAGATTGAGTATAACGCTGATATACAGGGTGAGTTGGTTACAAAAGCTTCTATGTACAGGGGGCAAGTGAGCCATGGGAGGTACTTGACTTTGCATGTGGCAGTTCCCCTTTTTACTCCTTAGTTGAAGACTGAGGAAAGCAAAGGACAGAAATTATACCTACAGATATTAAATATTTGCTAATGTTTCTGCTCATTGTTAGCCAGGCAGGCAGTGCAGACAGTGCCTTATTAATACAACAATTATTTGTATAATTATTTCAATGTTGATCAACACTTTGAGGCACTGGTGATATTTTGGAAGGTATAGATAAAGTTTGAATGCCCAGAGTGATTTATGCTCTGTAAGACATTTTAAAAATGTTCCAAAGTTTGAATGTGTAACATATGGGGTCAGTGGTCCTGGTCTGATCCATTTTTCTCTTTCCAGAATCTCCAGTACTGAATTTAATCCAAAAAACCTCAAATCCCAGAATGTTTCCATGTTCATCAGGACATAGATTTCTCCCAATAGATTCAGTTAATACAAGATACTTAAGGACCCAAATTCTGCAAGTCCCCCCATCAAGCTCAGATTATCAACTGCCTTCAAATGCACCTTTGGAAACAGGTTTTCAGATGACTCAAGAGCCTGCAAGGAACATAAATGAGAAGATGCCTCAAACTTCCCAACTACACTCAGAAAATCCAATGCAATCAAGTTTCCAATATTCTCCATCCTCAGCAAACAATCTGAGCCCACAAATATCTCAAAGTCAGCAACTGCCTCCAAGGATGTATATGCAATCAAATCACCAATGGAACTCAGATCCTGAATTGAGTCTAGGTCCCCAAGTGTCCACAGGACCATCAATGGAACCAAGACTTTTAATGCATCAAAGTCCCCCAGGACTGTTAACCCAACCAGTGCACCATAGAAGCCAGATATTCTCAAATTATACCATGAGTTTTTCTTTTGAGGGCACCCAAGGACCTATGTTGCCTTCTGGTAAATATGGTGACCAGCAAGTTCAACCTAATGCTCCAAGAAAGCAAAGGAAGGAACGCACGGTGTATACTACGGAACATAAGATCCTCCTAAAACAATATTTTGATCAGGACCCTTACCCAAGTTTGAAGCTATGCAAGGACCTGGCACAAAAAATTGGTGTGACCGACTGTGCGATCAAGGTTTGTCTTTCTTTTGTTCTTTTTTTCCACAGCAAGAATACCCATGGTATATGTACATTCATCAGTTTCAAACACTATTTGTGATTCCTTAATGCTTGGAGGAGATAGGGGAAGTTATGTAAGGTGAACCTATGTTCACCCATGGTTGGGCCTGGTGTTTCTCCTTAAACACTGTTCTGATGTAAAGCCACAGAGTCACGTTGTCAGGGTCTCAGTGACACAGACATTAGCTAACCTTTAAAACCTCAAACCTTATAGCTGAAGCTTCCCTAGTCATCTTGTGTCAGATCAGAAGCCATCCTAACTTCTGACCTCTGTTAAGAAACCCAGAGCTTTGTGTCTATATGAAAGATTTTTGTCTACCATGTTATCTGGGGCACATAGGGCCTCCTCTGACATTCTTTTTTGTCTTTTCAGTTATGGTTCAAAAACCACCGGGCTACGTATAAGAGGAAGAATCTTCAGAATTCTGAAAAAGGACTGCCAGTGTCAAGTGAAAGATCTAAAGATGTTCCTTAGCCAACCATTTCTGTGTTCACTAACCTGTGACCTCTGACTCTGAATGTAGAGTTTATATTTTAAGAAAATGCCCCTTGAGCTCCATTCTCAATCTCAACCTCAGCCTGGAATTTTGTCTGCAGGATGATTAGGCCATGCAAGATACCCAGTGAAGTTCCCAAGTGACCCTGCTTGATTGTCAAGCTTCCTCTATACCTCCTAACCCTGATTGAAGTTCAGGCTGAACCAGCAGTGGCTCAAGATCCGAGCCTCAGTGGAACATCCAGGTCCCCTCTTTGCTTCTGCCTAAAGTCCATATATTCCACAGTACTTGCTTCCAACATCTAAGAAGCTCTGGAAATGGATATGTGTCCTTCTGGACACATGGAAAGACCAATATATCTGGAGTTACATTGTAAATACACACAATGCAGCAGTTCTCGTCCATAATTTTTATAGAAGAAATAGTAGTGGTTGTTTATGCCCTTAATTCAGGTTTAAAGGACTGATGCAGGCAAATTTGTATTATTTTTAGGTAATAGTATTCTATATGGAGAGATTGTTTAAAAAAGAATTTAAAACATTAATTATTGTTTTATTTTTAGCTAAGTAAAAGTAGAAAAAAATCTACCACTTTTTATCTTTTTAAATTTATAATATTAAATAAAGGATTTTTTAATCCATATATGTCCTTGTTCCAACTTTCTGCCCTCTCCTTATCAGCCTTCAACCTCCCTCATCCTTATTCCCGCTTCCCACCCCAGAAAGGGCAAGAAGTACCAAGGTGGACTTGTTTTTCTTAGTGTCTGTGCTACTGGTGTTATATTTAGGAAGTGGTCACTTTGTCAATGCCTTGGAGAGTATTTTCCACTTTCTTTTCTATCAAGTTCAGTGTGGCTGGGTTTATGTTGAGGTCTTTGATTCACTTGGATTTGAGTTTTGTGCAGGGTGACAGGTTTGGATCTATTTGGATTTTTCTACACACTACCAACAAGCTATGCCAACACCATTTGTTAAAGATACTATCTGTTTTCCATTGATTATTTTGGGCCTCTTTGTCAAAGATCAGATGTTCATAGGTTTTTGGGTTAGTGTTAGGATCTTCAATTCGATTCCATTGATCCACAACAATCAATAAGGGGGACCTCTGTAAACTGGGAAGTTTTTGTGAAGCCAAGGATACAGTACATAAGAAAAAAGGATTCAGCCTACAGAATGGGAAAGATTTTCACCAACACTACAAGTGACAGAGGACTAATCTCTAAAATATATAGATTTTGCACTTTGTATCAGTGAGTCAAAGTAATTTCTATCAGTTTTAAGGTCAGTCTTGTAATTGGTTTGAGTTCCACATTAGCTTGGTCTATTATAAAGATCAGAACTCAAAGACAAAACAAGTCAAATAGAAAATGAATAATAAGATTAGGCTTTTATGTGGTGAGACAGTAGCCTGCATATTAACAAAGGAAGTGTTAATAATAATTTTGTATTTCTGCATTGTGGGGCAAGTCAGAGAATTGGAGGTTCTTTGAGATTCCAGTTTTTAATAAAAATTATTAGTCTGCATTTTTCGATAGATGTCTAATAGGCAGTAGGTCCAGACAAATTGAAATAAACTAGGTGCACTGAATGAAGTATGTATATTGTTGTGTGGAGGAGATATCTTTTTGAAAGAGATAGAGCCTTTGGTAGACTTCTGGAGCTGAGATGTGGGTTTGGAGGGTGAGGTGCAGCATATGCCTTCTATACACAAAAAGAGACAATAATAAACTTGGGAGCTGAATTCAAGTTTTTCCCTAATACTTGAGTATTTAAAATCAGACAAGGACAGAGAATAGGCCATCCTGAGAAAGGTAGTTGTGATACTCCAGGGTTATGGAGCAGGTACTATGCTTATGTCTACTGTGCTCTTGCCAAAGAACAGGTTTGAGATCTATCTTTTATAGGATGCTTGGAGTAAGTAGTGGCAAGTATTGCCTGTAGGATCTAGTGATATTTTTGCATATCTAATGTATTTCTATTTATTCCTAATACCTCCAGTGTAGGATAGAATTTCATTTGTGTCTTCAGTGATCTTGGGAACAAGAGAAAGACAACACAGGGCATAGTGTTGTCATCCTGGCTGAAAAGAGTGACACTCAGGAATGTCTAGAACTGAGAAGGGGTAGACACTCAGTATATGTGTACTATATTTCATCATAGTTCTCAGAAGGCAAAATATAGAGTATCTCAGTGTGACAGAAGCCAGTCTGTTTTACATAGTGAGATGCTGCAAATTTAGGCCTATGTAGAGAGATCTTGGCTCAATTTTAAAAAGGAAAGAGTATGAAGGAATAAATTAAGAAGCAATTGAAGAGAGAGAAAAATGGCAAACCTCTGGGAGACAAGCTGTGTAGAGGCTCATTTTGTGACAGAGTTTCTGTTCAGTGCTGGCCGAAGCTCTTCTATGCAGGAGCCTCATGTGGTCAGTAACCCAAGAGACAGGTTACAAGGCTCTGTTTCTTTTCCAGCCTCCAAAGCTCCAAACATATCAGCACTATCTATCTATCTATCATCTATCTATCTATCTATCTATCTATCTACATACATATATCTATATATATACCCACATCTTCTTGATGCAAGTGGATAAAACTTAGAGCACATGAAGAGGGCCTGGGTAGAGATACATTTTAGGCCCTGTCCTTGTAGTAGAGCATTTCTAACTGTGAGAATTTAGGTGAGATTGAGCATACTGCTGATATCTAGGGTGAGTTGGCTACAAATGCTTCTTTGTACATGGTGCAAGTGGGTCATGGGAGCTACTTGATTTTGCCTGTGGCAATTTCCCTTTACTCCTTGGTTGAAGACTCAGAAAAGCAAAGGAAAGGAAGTATACCAAGAGAAATTAATTTATCCCAAGGTTTCTTCCTATTGCCATCAGGGCTGTACGGACAGTGTCTCATTAATATAACATTTTTTGTATAATTTTTTCAACACTGATTAACACTTTGTGGCACCAGAGATAATATTGGTATATATAGAGAAAGACTGAAACCCAAGTGTGATTCCTGTTCCATCAGATATTTTAAAAAAGTTTGCAATATGGGATCACTAGTCCTGGTCTGATCACTTTCTCTCTTTCCAGAATCTCCATTACTGGTACTTATTCCAGAAAAGTGAAATACCAGCAGATTTTTATGTTCATCATGGCACAACAGTCTTCCAAAAGATGCAGTCAAGTTAGGAACTTAAGGAAACAAAGCCTGCAAGTCCCCCCATCAAACCCAGATTTTTAACTTCTTTCAAAATTCCAGATAACTCAAGAGCCTGCAAGGAAGTGAAGCCTCCAAAAGCCTCAAGTTCCCCTAGTGTACTCAGGAATTCCAATGCAATCAAGATTCCAAAATCCTCCTAACTCAACAAGAAAACTGAGCCCTCAGATATTTCAAAGTCAGCAACTTTCTGCAAGGATGGATATGCAATCAAATCATCAATGGGACTCAGATACTGAAAGGAGCCTCAGTTATCAAGTGTCCCCAGGACCATGAATGAAATCAAGTCTTCTAATGCATGTAGGTTCACCAAAACTGGGAACCAACCAGTGCACCCTAGAAGCCAAATGCCCTCAAGTTCTTCAATGAGTTCTGATTCTGAGGGTACCCAAAGACCTATGCTGCCCACAAGTAAATATGTTGACCAGGAAGTTCACCCTAAAGCTTCAAGAAAGCAAAGGAAGGAACACACTGTATGTATTCAGGAACATAAGATCCTTCGAAAACTACATTTTGATCAGTGCAAGTACTCAAGTTGGAAGCTACTCACAGACCTGGCACAAATATTTGGTATGATCCACCATGAGATCAAGGCTTGTCTTTCTCTTGTCCTTCTTTCCCACAGCCAGAATAGCCTTGGTACCTATATATTCATCATTTTCTCTTTGATTCCTTAATGCTAGGAGTAGAATTGGACATTTATGTAAGGTGAACCTATGTGCATCCATGGTTGGACCTGGTAATTCTACTTCAATGGTGTATTCCTATAAATCCATAGAGTCAAATTATCAGAATCTCAGAGACCCATACATAAGGTTTGCTTGAAAATTCCAAACATAGTAGCTGAAGCTTCACTAGTCCTCTTGTGTCAGATCATAAATCATTCTAGCTTCTTACCTCTGTTAAGAAACCCAAAGCTTAGAGTCTTATGAGTTGTGGCTAGATAAAAGATTCCTGTAAATCAAGTTCTCCTAGGCACACAGGTCTTCCTCTGACAGTCTTTTTTGTCTTTTCAGTATGGTTCAAGAACCAACGTGCTAGGTAAAAAATGAAAGAATTTTCACAATTTTGAGAAAGGATTGCCAGTGTCAAGTGGAAGGGCTAAAGATGTTTCTTATCCAACCATTTCTGTGTTCACCCACCTGTGACCTCTGCCTGTGTCAATGTAGAGTTTATGTCTTAAAACAAATGCACTTTAAGCTCCATTCTCAATCTCAACCTTAGCCTGGAATTTTGTCTGCAGGATGATTATACCATGCAGGATAATCATAGCTCACTAGAGAACCTGCTTGATTGCCAAATTTCCTGTGTACCTCCTAACCCTACAGTTGTTGAAGTTCAGGCTCAAGATAGAGCGTCAGTGGAAACTTCAGGTCTCATCATTGCTTCAACTCAAAGAGCAGCTATTTCTCAATACTTTCTTCCAAATTCTGAGCAGATCTAGAAATGAAGATGTGTGCATCTGGACACATGGAAGGACTCATACATTTGGAGTTACATTGTAGCTCCACAAAATACCTCTTACCCTGGAACAGTTCATGTCCATATTTTTAATAGAAATAATAGGTATGGTGGTTTATGTTTTTAATCTCAGGTTTAAAGAGACTGATTGAGGCTAATTTGTATTATTTTTTAGGCCAGTCTGATCTATATATTGAGAAACTGTTTAAAAACAATGTAAAATATAATTATTGTTGTATTACATTTTAGCCAAATAAATATAGAAAAAGTCTGCATTTTTAAAAAAATTATTTGTTCTTTTCAGAAGAGCACATATGCATTATTTTTGTTTGGTTTTTAAATATTTCTATTTGTGAATGACCTTATGCATATATAGTCAGTCCCTGGCCTGAAAGGCCCGAAGAGAGCTCAGGATTCCTTAAAAGTAAATCTACAGACAGTTGAAAATCCACAGCTGAGTGCATGAAACTGAATTCAGAAACTATGAAAGACTAAATATTTGTTATAATTGTGGTGTATATTTAATGATTTCACCTTGAAATATCAAAGAACAAAATCACCCACAGTCAGTTCAAGAAGTTCAGATAGTGATGACCTTCATACTATCACACAGGTGGCATGGATATTATAGATGTCTGTGAGTTAAAAACCTAAGATCCAGGCCGTAGTAGCTCAAATATTTAATCCAAATTCTAAGATCATGATACTGAATTGAATCAGGAACTGAAACAGCTAGATGGGGAAGATATACAAGGCAAGAGAAAAAAATGTATTCAATCTATAGAAGCAATCAGTTAAGCTAAGGCACCTTGAAGTAGAACTGACCCTGTATTGCCTAAGAAGTTGCCTGTATGAAAATTGACAATGTTTTTTATTTACTCTCTGATATTTCAGCTATTCTTCAATATGTGGCTCTTGTTTTCATTATAGGCTAGCATGATTTCATGGAATATTTAACCACTGAGCTTTCTCTAATTCTATAGAGTATTAATCATTTTAAATCATGTGTGGGAAATCCCTGTCACAACAGAAAACACACAGAATTCATTGGAATAAAATATTCTATTTGTTTATTATACATTTGAGGTGAATGTGGATGCTGGTCATATGGGACCTTACTCTAACAGGTAACTTCACTTCTTGGAGAAATGCATATGCCTGATATACTTACTGCCAGTATAACATACAGTTTCTTAGTATAAAGTCATATATCTGCTCAATAATACTATGATGAACTTCATCACCAAAGGACATCCAAGATTTCTTTTTACCAAAGGATGTGTGTGTCTCCCAGCACTCATTAGCTCACCATAGGGGTGTAGATGTTAAAAGAAAACTTACAGAAATTGGACATTTTGTTGTATTGCATTTTTTTGGTCCCCACTATCTTACTCTCATGGATCAGCAGCTTTTGTGGGAAACTTTTTTATTAAAAGAGCCACTGCCTGTTGTCACCTCTTTTCTATTATTCTTTTTTTTTTTTAACACAGGATCTCAATAACTTGCCTAGACAGCTCTGAAATACATTCTGCCTACCTCAGACCTGAGTGGTGGTTTCCAGATCTATAACTCAAGCACTTTTTTTCTGCTTTTGAGTAATATCTTCATTATTTCTACAGTGTCTGGACCTGTTTCAATCCCATAAGCAAAAATAAGTGTTTTGTTTTGTGTAACTCTTTGCCAGAATAAGATGCCTTTGCTTGTGATATTAGCTAATCATATGTTAGGTAAAATATCAAAGTTGTTTAAATTTGTATTGACCTTACTGCAAATTTTATGTGTAGTAAGAAGTTTCTGTTTTTGACTTGGCTAGTAATGTAGCCATTCATTTTGAAATGAACACACAAAGGCACACAAATATATATATTATACATTATGTATTTATATGCTGTCTGTCTATGGCTCATGCATATTACTTGTTAACTCTTACTTTTAAACTACCTTATGATTCTTATCTTGTTTTTCTACATGGCTTTGTACATTTTCTCAGAGAAATATTCTAGTCTTCTTTCCTCTGCTTTTCCTCATGTCTCTTTTCTGCTCTTATACTACTCAGAATTCTCTAAGTCTGCTAGCCCTGGCTGTATTTTCTACTGGCCAATCAACATTTTATTAAACTAATACGAGCAATAAATCTGTACTGTGTACAAAAACAATATTACACAAAATTACCTCCACATTAAAAAAAAACACAAGAACTACAAATCTAATCACTTTTGTATGGCTTATTTTTCATGCTATCCAAAACAACTTATAACCAGTACTCTACACAAAGACAAACATTCACAATCCTTTTCTTCGGAATTTGGGCATAGTTTTTTGACAATATTCCAATTATTGGGTACTCTGTTTATAGTAAGGGGACTAAAGAAAATTTAAGATTATGGAAAAGTCACTTAGTTGAGTATTCTGTGAGGCTTGGTAAACTTAGGCAATCTTCTTAAATTCTTCTGAATGCTGAATGCAAAGGAAACCACAAAAGCCATCCTCTGAAAGGCTGGAACATCAGAGCTGTCCATTCCCATTGAAATATTTTTAGAAGTTGTTTTTTGACCAAACCTTATTTGCTTTAACCCAGAGATAATTCAAAGTCTCTGATTTTTTTTAATTTTTATCTTTTTTATTATGGATAAAGAAGTCACATTTTCTATCCCTGTACATACTTAATCAAGGTCCCTTCCCCCTCCCACCACATCAGGTCATTCTTTGTTCTCCACATCTCCCAATGGACAGGCAATCCCAAGGTCCCAAGGTCCCAGTATTGCTTAGTTCAACCTCCACTCTTGGCAAATTCAGTTTTCTCCCCCCAACCTCAAGACTGAGTCAGATGTTCCTCTAGGGGGAGTGGGATCCAAAGGGTCAGCCCAAGGTGTTTTGCATCCGAAGCTGTTCAGTGGTTGTGGTTTGCAGCTTGGACATGCTTTGCTTTTTGTTGTTATTGTTTAGAGTCCACTAATGAGTGAGTACATCCCAAGCTTATCTTTCTGGGTTTGTGATACCTGGCTCATGAGGATATTCTCCGAATTCACCCATTTGCCTGCAAATTTTAGGATGTCATTTTTTTCTTACTGCTGAGTAGTACTCCATTGTATAGATAGATCACAGTTTGTTAATCCATTCCTCAGTTTAGGGTATCTAGGTTGTTTCTAGGTTCTTGCTATTATGAATAATGCAGCTATGAACATGGTTGAGCAAATGCTTTTGGACTGTGAATGTGCATCTTTAGAGTATATGCCCAACAGTATTAATGCTGGAACCTTGGGGAGATTGATTCCCAGTATTCTGAGAAAACACCAAACTGCATTCCAGAGTGGCTGAACAAGCATACACTCCCACGAAGAATGAAGGAGTGTTCCGCTTGCTCTGCACCCTCTCCAACATAGGCTGTCATCTGTGTCTTTTATCTTAGCCAATCTGATAAGTGTCAGGTGGTATCTCAAAGTTGTTTTGATTTGCATTTCTCTGATGGCTAAAGATGATGAGCACTTTTTCAAGTACCTTTTAGCCATTTGTAATTCTTCTGCTGAGAATTCCCTTTTTAGTTCTGAACCCCATTTTTTGATTGGATTATTCAAGGTTTTGGGCTCTAGATTCTTGAGTTCTTTATATATTTTAGAGATCAATCATCTATCACTTGTAAGGTTGGTGAATCTCATTCTGAAGGCTGTCGTTTTGTCCTAGTGACAGTGTCCTTGGCTTTACAAAAGCTTTTCAGTTTCAGGAGATCCCATTTATTGATTGTTGATCTCAGTGTACGTGTAGGAAGTGGTCGTCTGTGCCAATTCTAGAAGAGTATTTCCCACTTTCTTTTCTATCAAGTTCAGAGTGGCTGTGTTTATGTTGAGGTCTTTGATTCACTTGGATTTGAGTTTTGTGCAGGGTGACAGGTTTGGATCTGTTTGCATTTTTCTACACACTACCAAACAGCTATGCCAACACCATTTGTTAAAGATACTATTTTTTTCCATTGAATATTTTGGGCCTCTTTGTTGAGGATCAGCTGTTCATAGGTTTTGGGGTTAATAGCTGGATCCTCACTTCTATTCCATTGATCCACAAGTCTGTTTTTATGCCAGTACCAGGCTGTTTTTATTACTGTAGCTTCATAATATGACTTGAAGTCAGGGATGGTGATGCCTCCTGAGGTTCTTTGGTGAGCAAAATTGTTTTGGCAATCCTGGCTTTTCTGTTATTCCAAATGAAATTGAGTACTGTTCCTTCAATGTCCACAAAATATTGTGTTGGAATTTTGAGAGGCAGTGCATTGAATCTGTAGATTGCTTTTGGTAGAATTGCCATTTTTACTAAGTTGATCCTGCCTAACCAAGATCATGGGAGAACTTTCTATTTTCTGATATCCTCTTCAATTTTTTCTTCAGTTATTTAACATTTTTGTCAAATAGATCTCTTATTTCTTTGGTTATAATTAATCCAAGTTATTTAATACTATTTGCAGCTATTATAATGGTGATGTTTCCCTTATTTCTTTTTCAGGCCTTTTATCTTTAGTGTATAGAAGGACTACTAATGTCTTTGAGTTAATCTTGTATCCTGCTACATTCCTGAAGGTGTTTATCAGCTATTGAAGTTCCTTGGTAGAATTTTGTGGGTCACTTATGTATACAATCATATCATCTGCAAATAGAGATAGTGTCACTTCTTCTTTTCCAATTTGTCTCCACTTAATTTCCTTTTATTCTCTTATTGCTTTAGCTAAAACTTTGAGAATATATTGAATAGATAAGGGGAGAGAGGACAGCCTTGTCTAGTTCCTGACTTTAGTGGGATTGCTTTGAGTTTTTCTCCATTAAGTTTGATGTTGGCTGTCAGATTCTTGTAAATTGCATTTATTATATTGAGATATTTTCCGTGTATTCCTGATCTCTCCAGAACTTTTATTATAAATGAGTGTCGAATTTTGTCAAAAGCTTTTTCAGCATCTAAGAATATGATCATGTATTTTTTTCCTTTAGTTTGTTTATATGATGTAATGATGGTTATGGTTTTTCATATGTTGAATAATCCCTGCATTTCTGGGATGAAGCCTACTTGGCCATGGTAGATGATATTTTTTCATATATTGTTGTATACGGATGGCCAAAATTTTGTAGAGAATTTGAGAATCAATATACATGAGGGAAATTGGCCTGTAATTCTCCTTTTTTTGTTGTTTCTTTGAGTGGCTTAAATATTAGGGTAATTGTGGCTTATAAAAGGAATTTGACAACATTCCTTCAGTTTCTACTGTGTGAAATAGTTTGAGGAGTAATGGTAGTAATTCTTCTTTGAATGTCTGTTAGAATTCTATACTGAAACCATATTGACCTGGGCTATTTTTTTTTTTTTTTACTTGAGCTACTTTTAATGATAGCTTCAATTTTCTTTAGGTTTATAGGCCTGTTTAGGTAATTAATCTTCTTTCATTGTGTCCCACAAGTTTGGGTATGTTATGGATTCATTTTCATTAAATTCTGGGAGACTTTGATTTCTTTCTTAATTTCTTCCTTGACTCCAAGGTGGTTCACCTGAGTGATGTTTAGTTTCCATGAGTTGGTAGGCTTTCTGTGATTTTTGATGTTGTTGAACTCTAATTTTAGTCCCTGGTGGTACAATATGATACAAGAAATTATTTCCATTTTTTGTATCTGTTGAAATTTGCTTTATTACCAATTATGTGGTCAATTTTAGAGAAAGTTCCATGAGGAGCTAAGAAATACATATATTCCTTTGCATTTGGGTGGAAGCTTCTGTAAATGTCTATTAAATCTATTTGCATCATAACCTCTGTTAGACTCCTTATTTCTCCTTTGTGTCTCTGTCTGGTTGACCTATTTAGGGGTGAAAGTGGAGTATTGATGTCTCCCACTATTAGGGTGTGAGAATTGACATGCGATTTGAGCTTTAGCAGTGTTTCTTTTACATAAGTACATGCCCTTATATTAGGGGCATAAATATTAAGGATTGAAATCTCCTCTTGGCCAATTTTTCTGTGATGAATAAGTAATGTCCCTCTTGGTTCCTTTTAATTGCTTTTATCTTAAAGTCTACTTCATTAGATATTAGGCTGGCAACCCCAGCTTGTTTCTTAGGACCATTTGACTGGAAAATCTTTTCCCAACCTTTTACTCTGAGCCTGTGTCTATCTTTGTGGTTGAGGTATGTTTCTTGTATGCAATAGAAGGATGGCTTCAGTTTTTCTATCCATCTTGTTTGTGTGTGTCTTTTTATAGGTGAGTTGATTCCATTGATTTAAAGGATATTAGTAACCACTGATTGATATTTTCTGCTGTTTTTGTTAGTAACTTGTATATTTTTCCTTTCTCTGGGCTATTCTTCTCTGGAATTATTGATTATTTGTGGTTTCATGGGTGTTTCTGGAATCCTTAGTTTAGAGTTTTTCCTCTAATGCTTCCTGGAGGGTCGGATTGGTAGATAGGTATTGTTTCAACCTGTCTTTGTCATGAAATATCTTGCTTACTCCATCTATGGTGATTAATAGTTTTGCTGAGTACAGTAGTCTGTGTTGGCAGCCATGTTCTTTTAGTGTCAAGCTGTTCAGGGAGATATCTGTCGCTCTGTGATGACACAGCTTGCCTTGTAGGCGGGTCCTGAGAGTATGTGATGTGACTCCTAGGATTTCTGGGGAAGACTTCTCTCAGCCCTGGTCCTGGGCAGGCCTGTCCATGAGATCAAAACTGGGACTGTCCTTTGGCCTATGGGATGAGATTTCTGGGAGGCTCAAGGGCTGGAACCTGGTCACGACCCACTCTACTGTGGACCTGGCCACACTCTCTGAAGCTACCTGACTCCCACTCTGCCTCGAACACCATGGTGTCACACTGTTCTGAGAGACATTCATCTCTCTGTGATGACACAGTCTGCCTTCTTGATTTTATTTTTTATGTTTTATATATTTTAGAGAAAATAGATTTTTATTACTGTAAAAAAACAGAAAAGAAAAAAAAAAACACAACATGATAAATCCTGTGGGCACATTAGAAGCAAAATAAAAACATTTGCCTTATGTCTTTGTCTTGTCCTAACCAGATGAAATAAATGTTTAAAATTGAAGCTATTTTGAACAACTTATAAAAAACAATAAAATGAAAACTTCCTTTGTAATTAAACAATAAAAGTAATGTGGAACATTCTTTTATATTTTGTGAATATATGTTCCTATGATTTGCTTAATGGAGAAGGTAACTGGCCAGTAGTTGGACAGACTAAGGTTAAGAGTCCAGTGGAACAGAATGTTAAAAAGGACAGAGTCTGAAGTAGCTAGCAGATGCAGAGAGAAGCAAAATGGGCATGCAATACTGAGAAAGGTATCAAGCCACAGGGCTAAGCATAGATAAAATAACCTTAGATTAAAATATAGATAAATTAAAAATATTAGACTAGGTTAATAATAAGCCTGACTTATTGGTTGAGCATTTGTAATTAATAGTAACCCTCTCTTTTATTACTTGGTAGTCTGTATATATGATTGGCACGTGACTTTTCCCCTTTTTTGGGTTTTTCTGATTTGATCTAATTTATTGCATTGTTTCTGTTGGTGTATTTTACTTCTTATGTTGCTGCATGTCTTTTAGTACCTTCTGAGGGTTCGATTTGTGGTTAGGTAATGTTTAAGTATGATTTTTCATGAAATATCTTGTCATTGCCCCTTTACTACTTATCTTTACTGGGCAGATACACTCAGTGCTGGTTTTTTGGGGGGACCTGGAAAACTAACAAATTCTTGACTTCAGCTTTTTGGTTATCCTGGCACCTTGGGGCTCCAGAGCAAATACAATTTTGCCTTGGTGACCATCTCAATAATGAGCCTCAACAAATTTTGCTGCCCAGAGACCCACCTCTTCACTCTCATTGCCATCATCCCTTCTGAATTTTTTTGGTATTTTCTCTTTCTCTCTCTGTCTCTCTCTGTATGTGTGTGTTGTATGTGTATCTGACAGAGATAGATAGAGAGAGATAGAGATAGAGAGAGAGAGACAGAGAGATAGAGAATTCTTTTGTGCACCCATTGTCCTAGAACTTACTCTTCAGATGAGGGCTGCCTCAATCTAACAGAGATTCTCTGAACTTTGCCTACCTAACCAGTGCCTTAATATAAAACATTTTAAAAAATTGTTTCTTGGGCATTTGTGTTTTATATTTTGAGAAATTTTGTTTATTCTATACTTGATATTTTAGTTTAGTTATTTGTTTGCTTTCTTTTTTTCATGTTGTTACTTGGTTTTTCTTTGTAGCCACTAGTGTTTTATAACTCCTAAGTACACACAATTTTACTGGCCACAAACTTCATGAATTTTCTTTCTTCTCCCTCTTGAGTTTTATAATTAATGATATGTTACCATGTCCTGCTAGGGCTGTTTGTGCTTGTAGTTCATTAAAATTTTTTAATTGATTCTTCTAAATATTACCCCTTTATCACTCACACACACACATACACACACACACACACACACACACACCCCTACTCATCACAGAAAGGGAACCAATGATAGAACCAAGTACAGATACTCCAAAGTTCCATTTTTTGTTCCATGAGTTTTATATATTGATATTTATGAGTGTATGCTTCTTCTTTAAAAAGCAATAGAATTTCTGTGCAGCTCTAGCTACTCTGAAAAGTCTTATGTAGACAATGCTAGCCTTGAACTCACAAACATCTCCCTGCCTCGGCATCTTTAGTGCTTTCATTAAAGACAGACTTTGCACTTAATTTCTTAAATGTTTATACATTAATGGTCCAGGTTAACCCTCATACCATGAGAGGGAGCCTAGATCTGGCACTGCATGTAGGGCCATCTCAGAGACAGAAGATTCTAGAAACCTAGACTAGAACTTGACATGACTTGCAAAAATAGTCAAAGAATTGATTCCTAATGATATTCTGCTACACTACTCATAAATTGTTTCCTAGACAAGTTGTTATCAGGGAGGCTTCATCTAGTAAGTAATGGAAACAGATGAAGACACTCACATCCAAACCTTAAGAAGGCAATCCGAAAAACTGCATGAGAAATGTAGAAAAGATTGTGGGATCCAGAGGGGTTGAGGACACATGAGAAAAAACATAGAATTAACTTACCTGGGATCATAGGAGCTCACAGAGGTTGAACCAGAGAGCTTGAATAGGATTGACTTGGCATACAACACATATATTATGGTCCTGTAGCTTGGTTTCTTGTGAGACTCCTAACAGCTAGATCAGATGTTTCTGTTACCTGCTTGGGAATCTTACCTTCTACTAGATTGCCCACTATAGCCTTTATATTAGAGGAGGTGCCTATACAACTTGATAGGCCATGACTAGCTAATACACTTGGGATGCATGCTATGTTCTAAAGAGAAAGGAGGAAAAATAAATGGAGGATGGAGGAAGAGATGTTGAGGGAGTGACTGGGATTAGAGAGAGTAAAGGAGTTGATAATGTAATTGGGTTGGGAAAAATAATTAATTACAGATTAAAAATAAAATAAAAAGCCTAAAAATAAAGCAAAAATGTTTTATACTATATTTAATTAACTAATAGGATAATAACTATTTTTGGTGTGTGTGCACCAAGATGACTTCCAAGATAAAGTCATTTAAAGAAAAGAGATTCCTGCAACATCTCTATTGTGGGCCACATGTGGCTCTTTAGTCCTTATTTGATATAAAATCCAATTAAAAAGTTGTTAAAATGACCTTGGATTGTATATATCATTTAGGGTGCTAATGTAGGAGCCAGGTTGAGGCCTGAGTGTCCATCTCCACACTAAAGAAGCATTAGGCCTCATTTGCCTCTCGCCATCCCTTCCTCAAGAAATTCAATTATTTTCTGATTATAATTATTATTTTCATTCTCTCTTCAGATCAGAGATAGAAATAAGGTCTTGTTTATATTGAAAGAGAAATAAGTTTTCTATTTACAAAAATTTATAAACTTTATTTCCTGTTTTCTCAAATTAAATCTTCTAATTACATATTCCTGGATGACATTAGAATCACTATGTAGCACAGGTTGATTTTGAACGTTTAAATTTCCTGCTGCATTTATGAAGGAGCTAGAATTACAGATCTATGCCCTGTGTAGCTTTTGATATCATTAAGACTGTTAGATTATTGCTTTCAATTGAAAACATAGAGATCTGGAAAATGATTTTGTCTTTTGTTTGATGGTTTTTTCTTTCTAAAACAAAATGCATGGTTATTTGTACCCAAGCATGCTTTGGAGCTGCTGTGAAGTCAAAGCTGGCCAACAAGTCCTAATACCTCTTTCTCTACCAGCAAGACAATACAGACCTGTTGTACTAACTTGGTGTATAGAGGTGGTCAATGGGCCAAATTTCATTTGCCTTGAGTTGATCTGACAATTAATTAATTGTAAAGGCCTCCAAATGGGGCATCATGGAGAACATTTAATTAACTGTGCCTATAGGCTATATGGGTTTTAAGTTTCTTGTCCAAATAAAATCTTATGAGAAACATAAAATAAGACAATAGACATGTAAAAAGAAAGAATTCTAGGTGAGATATGATCTGTATGCCCAGTGCAAAAGAACATTATCAACAAGACCTCTGCAAATCCTAGGTCAGAGTGAACTTCAGACTGACACTCAGCCTCAGAAAAATAGCAACACAAAACCTTTGTGGTAGAGCTCAGTGGGCAGAGTAGTCTTCATCCTTAGAACCAGCTTCCTGTGTCCTTTGATGGAATGTGATCTTAATTAGTCTTATCAATAAAAACTAGGACTCAAATTTTGGGCTAGTAACCAGAAAGATCTTAGGAGGAAAAAAGGAGCCATTATTATCTTCTTGGCTTTCTGGAGCCCCAGACTCACAGGGATTAGATTGTGTCTCCACCCAATTTATGACGTCATATCTCTGCTTCTACAGGACTGAGATTAAAGGCATGAGCCACCCCACCCAGCTTCTAGGGTAATCTAGGAGCTCCCTATGGTCTCCAGATCTGCAGGCAAGCTTTAGTAGTAAAAACTCAACAAAATATCACACAACAGTGGGCCATTCTCTTATTGTGTAATCAAAGTTTGTATGGGTTTTCATGAGCTACATAGCAAGTTCATGACCAGTTTGGAATGTAAAAGGACATAAAATAAATAAAAAGTTAATAAAAAAAATTCCTTTTAGAGACCATTATTCAAGTCGTTTATAATAGATAAGCTCTTCTCTTTCTCTGGCTTATAGCAAAAGTAGCAACAGAACCAAGGTCCTCCTGAATGACAAAGAACCAAATTAAATGTCTACCTGGAAAAAAGGGTTTTATATATATATAAATATTTCTGATATATCATGGATTCTTTTATGTGAAATAAGCTTAAACATAATGGGAATATTAACAAATTGGAATGTCAAGGCTCAAAAGTAACAAGTGGTTCCCTTTAATTCTTTGTCTAAAGACACTGGTGGGTTTTTTTTTCTCTTCAACATTAGCCTGTCTATTATTTTATTTATAAAACAAAGTCTTTTTTATCCATGTATCCCCGTGGTCCCCCTCACTTTCCCCTCCAAATCCCTCCCTGTTAGCCTTCAAACTCCCTCTTCCCCATCCCCCCATCCTCTCCTCTCAAAGAACAAGAAGTCCCAAGGTGAATCAGCTCAACATCTACTAAAGGCAAGTCCAGTTTCTTCATTCTAATATCAAGATTGGGTTAAGTGTTCCTCTGTAGGGAATGGGCTGCAAAGTGCCAGTCTGATCCTTCCCCTCAAGTCTCCATATACTGCCCATGTCAGTGGATAGTTGCCTATCTTTGGAGGGCCTAGCTTTTCTTCCTGATGGTATCCCAGTGGCTCTTTTTGGTTCAATGAGCTCCCCAGAACTCCAGCCCACCATCCCTTTGGAAATTTTCCTCAAAATCCCTATCACAAGTACCTGTTGGATTATTACCAGTAAATAAATATAATTTGTATAATAAATATATATGAATGCACATGTATATATAACTTGGGGGGAGATTCATTCCATAAGTTCTGTGACCTACAGAAAACAGAGAGATGAGTGTTACATTTACCTTCAGTTGTACAATGAGTTTCTGTAGCATGAGCTACAGAAACCTAGGAATTAACTAATTCTAGAGACATAGTCCTGAGAATCATAGATATGAAGCCTACAAAATGGCATAGCCACAGCCATTTTTACTTAACCTGTTGACCTGAGGTTTATTTTCATAACTCACATGTGGAAGAATAAACCCATTTTCAGTGTTATCTTCTAATCCAGATAGGTAGGCTCTGGCAGGCTGGAGATAAAATATGTGAACACAAAAAACACAGGAAATAACTTTCCTTAATCTAGTCTCAACATATTTTCTGATATTTTATGAAATATTTGGGGATTCATCAGAGGATCTCACAGAAACTTAGACAAGTTCTGTTTTAATGAGCCTCACCTGGCTTGATTGGTTAAATTTACATTTGATTTAGCCTTTAGATACCAAGAAAGCTTCCTGAGAGTTGGCCAAGTAACTGAGGTATTCACTGACAGAGGTTTCCTTAACAACTAAAATATCAGTAGAAACTTATCCATTGCTGCAGCTAGGAGAGGTTGGGCTTCTTCTATGGAAACTGAAGGATCCTTGGTATGGACTGAATGAAGTTCAGTCCCTAACAAACAGACATCAAGCACTGTCTGTTGAAAAGCCATTTACCTAAAAACAATCTGGAAGTAGAATCCAAGCCATCTTTGAGCATTAGTCTGCTCTGTACAGGAGTTTTATGTAATCCTTGTAAAGACCACAGAGTCTACTAAAAGGAAGTAGACTTCAAAGGTTTTGCATGGCCCAAGAAAGGACAAGAGAGAGTGCTAGGAAAATGGAGCAAACAATAAGGTCAAACACTAAGCAGATCATCATGGAAAACATTTAGTCAGTTGTACCTATAGGCCATGTGGGTTTTGAAGTTTGTTGTTCCAAAAATTTCCTATGAGAATAATAAAAATAAATTAATATAAATGTAAAGAAAAGTTTATGTTGTGTGGTTCATATATGTATTCCCACCATAATAGGGGATTATCAACAAGACCTCTAATAATCCCAAAGGAGAGAAGTTCAGATTTAAAATGTGCCTCAAGAAAGCTGCAATACAAAAGATTTGGGATGGAGCTCAGTGAGCAGAGTAGGCTCCATCCTCTGTATTGTGTAGTGGGATGAAGGATGATCATAATTAGTCTTATCAATAACACCTGGAGTAAATTTTAGGCTAAAACCTTAAAGCCAAGAGAAACAAAAGAGCAACCAATAGGTACTTCCTACTACTTCAGGCCTTTTGACCCAAAGCTCTTGCTTCCCCCACCTGATGACTTCCTGTCTCTGCGTATTGAGGGCTGGCATTAGAAGCTTGAGCCACCATCACCGGGATTCTATAGTAAACTATTAGCTACAACTCCAGGCTAGTTTTAATTGCCAGACAAAAACAAAATATCACACAACAGTGGATCATAAGTGGAGATCTGTAATCAAAGTTTTTATGAGTGATCATGAGCTACACAGCAAGCTCAGTGTCAGCCTATAATCTAAAGATCCTCCTTTTAAAAAGGTTATTAGAAAATCTTTCAATTGAGAGAATATTGACTAAATCTCCTAGAATAGAATTGCTCTTCTAAGACCAGAAAAAGTCTTCTCAAATACCAAAGACTATTTATAACTGGACTAAAGACCCGAGTCTTATCAAATATAAAAAGCACCAGACAGAATGTCTACCTAGATATTAAGAAACCAGAAGAGGGAAGAAGCCAAACCCATAATTCAATCTCAGACCTGGATGACACACACCTTTAATACACACCTTGAGGCTAGAAGGCACACCTTTAATCTGGGCCACACCATTTGTCAGAATACTATATAAGCAAAATGGAAGAAGGAATGGTTTCATATGCCTGCTTGCCCTCAGTGTGAACAGCTCTTCCATTCTTCTTCTAGATCCCAGCAGAGAAGCTGAGACATCCAGCCTCCTGGTTGTGGCAGCTCATAGACCTTGGACTTTACATTGATAAGGAGCCCTTGCTGACTGCAATCAGTAAGTCATTACAAAAAAACTTACATGAGGAGGGAGTGGTGGGAGATCAGTTCCCTAAGTTCTGGGACTCTAGACAACACAGGAAATGGAAATTTTACAGCCATCTTTAGTCATATAATGAAATTGGGACAATGGTCTGAACTACAGAAATGTAAAGTCTACTCTTCCTAAACACATATTCCCACATTCAGAGATCTCAATCTTATGTTCTCCTAAACATTTTTACCTTGCCTAACTACTTGAGGATTGTTTCCATGTTTCACATTGAGGATAGAATAAAGCAGCTGCAGTATCTTGTCTTCTAAACTAGCCCTGTAGACTCTGGCTGACTAGAGACAAAATATACAAAAAGACATGCAATGATATATTTTCTGTATATTTTCTTCTATTTTAGTCAGTATTGAGGATTGATTCAAGGATCTCACACAAATGTAGGCAAGTGGTAGAGAAGTGCTCAGTCAATGAGCCTGACCTGGCCCTGCTCAGGTAAATTTGCAATGGATTTTGCCTGCAGATATCAAACAGCTTGCTAAGATTTGGCCAGATAAATGAGGTCTTCCAAGACACAGCTTTCTTAAAAACAAGCAAGTGAGTTGAAGCTTCTCTATTGCTGATGCTGGGAGAATTTGGACTTCTGATCTGTGAGTCAAAGTAATTTCTTTGCATTTTAATGCCAGCCATGTAATTGTACTGAGTTCCTCAGTAGCTTGGTCTACTAGAAAGATCAGAACTCAAAACAAAACAAATCAAACAGAAAAAGCATAATGAGATTAGGCATTTATGGGTGTGACAGCAATATTTATATTAACAAAAGGAGTGTTAAAAGTAATAATTTTGTATTTCTGCTTTGTGTGTCAAGCCAAAGAACTGGATATGCTTTGAGTCGTCTGTTTTAATAAACTTTTTAGTCTGGGTTAATCGATGGATATGCAGTAGGCTGTGGGTCCAGATAAAGTGCTACAAACTAGGTGCACTGAATGAAGTGTGGTTACTGTTGTTGTGTGGAGGGGATATTTTGGTGAAAGAGAGAGGGAAATAGGGAAAAAGAGCCTTTGGTATATTGAGGAGCCGGGAGATGGGTTTAGAGGGTGAGTTCTATCATATACCCTCTATACACAAAAAGAATCAATAATGAACTTGGGAGGTAGCTGCAAGTTTTTCCCCATCATTTGAGTATTCAGAATCCCACAAGTATAGAGAAAAGGGCATCCTGAGAAAGGGGGTGGTGAGACCCAAGTTTTCTGGAGCAGCTACTATGCTTATGTTTACTGTTTTCTTACATAGGAACACGTTTGGGATCTATGTTATATAGGAACCCTGGAGTAAGTGGTTGAGAGTTTTGCCTGTAGGATCTAGAGATTTCTGTGTATTTTAAATATGTTTCCATTTAATGCACAGAACTCCAGTGTAGCATAGAATTTCATTAAGTCTACAATGACCTTGGGGACAAGTGAAAGACTACAAATGGCCCAGAAAGATGGGGCATAGTGTTGTCACCAGGGCTAAAAAGAGTGAATCCTGGAAGGTCTACAGCTGAGAAGACCCTTCTCCATTAATACAAAGGGTAGACATGTATGTGTACTATAACTCCATCTGTGTTCTCAAATGGCAAAATGTAGGGGATCTCAGTGAGACAGAAACCAGTATGTATTATATAGTGAAATGATGAATTTCAAGTCTATCTAGAGAGAACTTGGCTCAATTTTGAAAGGGAAGAGAGTATAAAAGAAAATTAAATGATTGAAGATGGAGAAAAAGAAATCCAGCTTGGAAATGAGCTGTGTTGACGCTCATTTCTTCAGTGTGTTTCTGACCAGTGCTGGCCAAACATCTTCTATACAGGAGCCCCATGTGGGCATTAAACCCAAGAGGCAGGTTATAAGATCTGTTTCTCTGCAAGCCTCCAAAAGAAAATGAGCACTGAACATGATTGCTGAATATATATGTATATATATGTTTATTAAACTGAACCAAGGTTCCACATTGTGGAGCAGCAGACTGAGTAAGGCCAGATGGTAGAAATTTCTGCTGGATGTTTGTGGATAAATATTAGACAATAAGAGAACCTAGAGAGGTCCAGGCTGGTGATATATTTTTGCCATGCCCCTGGAGTAGATCATTTCTAATTGTGGGTATTTGAGTGAGAATGAGGATACTGCTGATATCCAGGCTGAGTTGGTTGCAAAAGCTCCTGTGTACATGGTGCAAGTGAGTCATGGGAGCTACTTGACTTTGGATGTGGCAGTTTCTCTTTTTACTCCTTGGTTGAAGACTGAGGAAAGCAAAGGACAGATATTATCCCTAAAAAAATTAAATACTTGCTAATGTTTCTGCTCATTGTTAGCCTGGCAGCACAGACAATGCCTTATTAATACCACAATTATTTGTATAATTACTTCACTGCTGATTAACACTTTAAGATACAAGAGATATTTTGGAAAGTATAGATAAAGTTTGAAGTGCCATTGCGATTTCCGCTCCATGAGACATTTAAAAAATGTTCCATTGTTTGTAAAAGATAGGGGGTCATTTGTCCTGGACTAATCAATTTCTCTCTTTCCAGAACTCTAGTACGTGAATTTAATACAAAAAACTTAAATCCCAGCATGTTTCCTTATCAATCAGGGCATAGTTGTCTCCCAATAGATCCAGATAATACAAGAGACTTAAGGACCGAAATTCTGCAAGTCTTCCCATCTAGCTCAAGTTTTGAACTTCCTGTAAATGCACCTTTGGAAACAAGTTTTCAGGTGACTCAAGAGCCTGCAAGGAACTTAAATCTGCAATGGCCTCAAAATTCCCTACAGCACTCAGGAAGTCCAATGCAATTAAGTTTCCAAAATTCTCCATTCTCAGCAAGCAATCTGAGCCCTCAAATATCTCCAAGTCAGCAACTTCCTCCCAGGATGGATATGCAATCAACAACTCCCCAATGGAACTCAGAACTTGGATGGAGCCAGGGTCCGCAAGTGTCCAGAGGACTGTCAATGGACGCCACACTTTTAATGCATCAAAGTCCCCCAGAACTGTTAACCCAATTAGTGTCCCATAGAAGCCAGATGTTCTCAACTTCTACCATGAGTTCTTGGTTTGAGGACGAACAAGAACTTATGTTGCCTTTTGGGAAATATGGTCACCAGCAAGTTCAAACTAATGCTCCTAACCCTAACCCTAACCCTAACCCCAATCCTAACCCTAACCCTAACCCTAACCCAATAAAGAAAAGGAAGGAACGAACGGTGTATACTAGGGAACATAAGCTCCTCCTAAAACAATATTTTGATCGCTCTCCCAACCCAAGTTTTGAGATATACAAGGAACTGGCAGGAATAATTGGTGTGACCACCAGGGAGATCAAGGTTTGTATTTTCTTGCCCTTCTTTCCCACAGAAAGAATACCCATGGTACCTGTACATTCATTAGTTTCCCACACACTCTGTGATCCCTTAATGCTTGGAGAAGATAGGGAGAGTTTTGTAAGTTGAACCTATGTTCACCCATGGCTCTGCAGGGTGATTTTTCTAAAAACACTGTTCATATCTAAGACATAGAGTCATGTTGACAGGGTCAGTGACCCAGACATTAGCTAACCTTTAAAACCTCAAACTTTATAGCTGATGCTTCCTTAGTCTTTTTTTGTCAGTTCATAAGCCATCCTAACAGCAGACCTCTCTTAAGAAACCCAGAGTTTTGTGTCTATATGAAAGATTTCTGTCCACCATGTTATCCTGGGCACATAGGGCCTCCTCTGACATTTTTTTTCTCCTTTCAGATATGGTTCAAAAACCAACGTGCTACGTGTAAAAGGAAGAATCTTCAGAAAGTTTAAAAAGGACTGCCAATGTCAAGTATAAGGTCTAAAGATGGTGCTGAGCCAACCATTTCTGTGTTCACTAATATGTGACTTCTACATCTGAATATAAAGTTTATGCCTTAAGAAAATATCCCTTCAGCTCCATTCTCAATCTCAACCTCAGCCTGGAATTTTGTCTGTAGGATGATTAGGCCATGCGAGATACCCGGTATTGTTCTCAAGAAAACATACTTGATTGTCAAGCTCTCTCTATACCTCCTAACCCTGGTAAATATATGGAATTTGAAGTTCAGCCTGAATCAGCAGTGGCTCAAGATTGAGCCTCAGTGGAACCTCCAAGTCCATCATTGTTTCATTCAAAGACTGTGTATTTGATAGTACTTGCTTCCAATTACTGAGCAGCTCTGGAAATGGGTATGTGTGCATCTGGACACATGAACAGAGCAATAAATTTGGTGTTACATTGTGAATGCACATAATACCTCTTACACTGGAGCAGTTCATGTCCATATTTTTTATAGGAGAAACCTAGTGGTAGTTTATACTCTTAATTCAGGACTAAATAGACTGATGCAGGCTAATATGTATTTTTAGACTAGAGTGTTCTATATATTGAGATTGTTTAAAAATCAAGTTAAATCATCAATTACTGATGTATTATTTTTTAGCAAAGTAAAAGTAGAAAATACCTACAATTTTTTATTTTTTAAATTCATCATATAAAATAAAGGAATTTTTAATCTATGTATGACCTTGCTTCAACCCTCTGCCACCTACCAATCCCTCCCATTCAGCCTTCAGCTTCCTCCTCCTCTTTTCCCATTTTCCACCTCAGAAAAAGCAAGAAACCCAAGGGAGACTTGTTGTTCTTAGTGTCTGTGCCACTGGTATTATATTTAGCAAGTGTTCACCCATTCCAAACCCTGGTAGGGTATTTCCCACTTTCTTTTCTTTCAAGTTCAATATAACTAGGTTTATGTTGTGGTCTTAGATACACTTGGATTCAAGTTTTCTGTAGGTTGATAGGCTTGGATCTATTTGAAATTTTCTATTTAGTACCTTTCAGCTATGCCAACACCATTTGTTAAAGATACTAAATTTTGAGATTCTAGTACCTGGACCACCTATCCAGAGAGTCACTCTCTGGGATCAGGGTCAATCCCTAGAGTCTGATCTCAGAGTCTCCCTACCAGACAGGACTAGGTTTTGTCAGTGAGGGGCTCCTCAGGTCACATCTAAGGAGAGATCTTGCATCGCCGGGGCCCATCCAGGATGAACTGCATCATCAGAGAAGGACTGAGGCTTTGAAATTCTGATCCCTGTCCAGAGCAGACTAAGAAATGCAGCAGATCCCTTGATGAGAGGAGACAGGAGACACACAAGTCCTCTTGCCCCAATTGACTATGAACTGCCTAATCAGGAACCACTGAAGCCATGGGCAGGTACCAAAGCAAAAAAACATATAATAATATAAAAAAATGGGGCAACACCAGAAGAAACTGTTGGTTCTACAACTACAAGACCTGAACAGAGCAATGAAGAGAAAATAGAAAGGAACAAACCTTTATGAAGATTATTGAAGCCTTCAAATAAGATATAAAAAATTCCCTTAAAGAAATAGAAGACAATACAAACAAAAAATTGGAAGAGGTGAACAAATCCTTGAAAGAAAATCAAGAAAAAGTAAACCAAAAAAAAAAATGAAAGAAACATTCCAAGAACTAAAAACTGAAATAAAAGCAATAAAAAGTCACAAAATTAGGCAAAGGTGAAAATAGAAAATGTGAAGAAAAGAGCTGGAACTACACATACAAGCATATGCAACAGAGTCCAAGGGATGGAAGACAGAATGTCTGGAATGGAAGACTCAGTAGCAGAAATAGATACATCAGTCAAAGAAAATACTAAAACCAAAAAAGCCATAACACAAAATGTTCAGGAATTCTGGGTCACCATGAAAAGACCTAACCTGAGAATAATAGGAATAGAAGAAGGAGGAGAATACCAGCTCAAAGGCACAGATAATGTATTTATCAAAATCATAGAAGAAAGATTTCCCAACTTTAAGAAGGAAATGCCTATAAAGATACAAGAAGATTAAAGAACACCAAATAGATATGATACTCCAAAAAATCTGCTTGCCACATAATAATCAAAACATACAAAACAAAGAAAAAATTCAAGACCTGCAAAAGAAAATGGCAAACTTACTTATAAAGCAAGACCCATCAGAATAACTCATTACTATTCAAAGGAAATGATGAAAGCATGAAGGGCTGGTCCCAAATTATACAGACATTAAAAGAGCATGGCTGCCAACCTAGACTACTATCTTCTGCAAAATTATCAGTCACCATAGATGGATTAAAGAGGATACTTCATGAAAAAGTCAGACTGAAATAATACCTATCTACCAATCTGGCCCTACAGAAAGCATTAAATGGTTAATGCCAATCTAAGAGTCCCAGATACAACCATGAAACCACAAACATTCAACAATCTCATAGAAGGAAAGCCCAGAAAAAGGAAATACATACACATTACTACCAAAACAGCAGGAAACACCAATCCATGGTCACTAATATCCCTTAATATCAATGGACTCAATACACCTATAAAAAGACACACACTAACAAGAGGGATAAAAAACAGAAGACACTCTTCTGCTGCAAACAAAAACACACTTCAACCATAAAGACAGACACAGGCTCAGAGGAAAGGGTTGGGAAAAGATTTTCCAATCAAGTGTCCCTAAGAAACAAGTTGAGGTTGCCATCCTAACATCTAACAAAGTACACTTTAAGCTGAAAGCAATTAAAAGGGACCAAGATGTACATTACTTATTCAGTTGGTCAAGAGGAGATTTCAATCCTGAATATTTATGCCTCTAACAAAAGGATCCTAACAATGTAAAAGAAACGTTGCTAAAACTCAAATCCCACATCAATACTAATACCCTTGTGCTGGGATACTTCAATATTCTATGATCACTCCTGGATAGGTCAACCAGATAGAGACTCAACAAAGAAAAAAGGAGTCTAACACAGGTTATGATGCAAATGGATTCAATAAATATTTACAGAAGCTTCTAACCAAATATAAAGGAATATACATACTTCTCAGCATCTCACGGAACTTTCTCTGAAATTGAACATATAACTGATCATAAGGCAAGTATGGATAGATACAAAATATAGAAATAATCCATTCAATCGGATTGGAACACCAGGACCTAAAGTTAGAGTATAACAACATCAAAAAACAAAGAAAGCCTACCAACTCATAGAAACTAAACATCCCTCACCTCTGGGTCAAGGAAGAAATTAAGAAAGAAATCAAAGTCTTTCTAGAATTTAATGAAAATGAATCTACAATGTATCCAAACTTGTGGGACATATTGAAAGCAGTCTTAAGAAAAAAATTCATAGTACTAGATGCATATATGAAAAGTGGAGAGAAATCCCACACTAGAGAACTAATAGTATGGCTCAAGGCCTTAGAAGAACTAGAAGCAAACTCACCTAGAAGGAGTAGACAACAGGAAATAATAATACTTAGAGCTGAAATCAATACAATTGAAACAAAAAGAACAATACAAAGAATGATGAATCAAAGAGGTGGATCTTTGAGAAAGTTAACAAGATAGGTAGACACTTATCCAAACTAACCAAAAAGCAGAGAGAGAGTACCCAAATCAACAAAATCATAAATGAAAAGGAGGACATAACAACAAGCCACCAGGAAATCCAGAGAATTACTCAATGGAAAAAGGATAGTATCTTTAACAAATGGTGTTGGCATAGCTGCTTTGTAGTGTGTAGAAAAATGCAAATAGATTAAAGCTTGCACACAATGCAAATCCAAGTGAATCAAAGACCTCAACATAAACCCAGCCACTTTAAACTTGATAGAAATGAAAGTGGGAAATACACTTCTACAAATTTGCACAGAGGACCACTTCTAAGTATAACACCAGTGGCACAGACACTAAAATCAACAATCAGTAAGTGGCATCTCCTGAAGTTGAGAAGCTTCTGTTAACCCATGGACACTGTCAATAGGACAAAACAACAGCCTATAGAATGGGAAAACATTATACTACAAGTGATAAAGTAATAAAGGATTGCTCTCTAAAATATATAAAGAAACAAAGAAACTAGAACACAAACCTTAAATAACTCAATCAAAAAATGGGGTTTAGAACAATACAGGGAATTCTCAACAGAAGAACTACAAAAGGCTGAACGGCACTTGAAATACTGCTCATCATCTTTAGCCATCAGAGAATACAAATCAAAACAACTTTGAATAACCACCTTGGAACTTTCAGGTGTGCTAAGATAAAGTACACAGATGATAGCCTATGCTGGAGGATTTGTGGAGCAAGCAGACCACTCCTCCTCTGTTGGTGGGAGTATAAGCTTGTTCAGCCACTCTGGAATACAATAAGGTAGTTTCTCAGAATACTGGGAATCAATCTCCCCAAGGACTCAGCAATACCACTTCTGGGTGTATACCCTAAAGTTGCACATTTGCACTCCAAAGGTATTATTAGCTCAACTATGTTCATGGTAGCATTAATCATAATATCAACAACCTGGAACTTACCCCTCCCTCAAGAGTGAGTCAGGTTTTCTTCTTGGGGAAGTGGGATCCATATTGTCAGATCAGAGGGTGTTTCTGATCCCAAGCTGTTCAGTGGTTGTAGTTTACATCTTGGGAATGCTTTGCTTTTTATCTGTTTGTTTGTTTCTTTAGAGTCCACTAATGAGTGAGTACATCCCCTGCTAATCTTTCTGAGTTGTGATACCTCGCTCAGGAGGATATACTCCAAATCCATCCATTTGCCTGCAAATTTTAGGATATCATTTTTTCTTACTGTTGAGTAGTACTCCATTGTGTAGATGTACCACAGTTTGTTAGTCTATTCTTCAGCTGAGGGACATCTAGGTTGTTTCCAGGTTCTTGCTATTATAAATAACACTGCTATGAACGTAGTTGAGCTAATACCTTTGGAGTGTGACTGTGCATCTTTAGGGTATACACCAAGAAGTGGTCTTACTGGGTCCTGGGGGAGATTGATTCTCAATTTTCTGAGAAAATGCCATACCGCATTCCAAAGTGGCTGAACAATCTTACACTCCCATCAGCAATGGAGGAGTGTTCCCATTGCTCTGCATCCTTTCCAGCATGGGCTGTCCTCTGTGTCTTTTATCTTAGCCAATCTAACAGGTGTCAGATGGTACCTCAAAGTTGTTTTGATTTGCATTTCTCTGATGGCTAAAGATGAAGAGCACTTTTTCAGATGCCTTTCAGCCATTCATAATTCTTCGGCTGAGAATTCCCTTTTTAGATCTGTACCCCATCTTTTGATTGGGTATTTCAAGGTTTTGTGCTCTAGATTCTTGAGTTCTTTATATATCTTAGAGATCAGTCCTCAATCATTTGTAGGGTTGGTGAAAATCTTTTCCTATTGTGTAGGCTGTTGTTTTGTCCTATTGACAGTGTCCTTGGCTTTACAGAAACTTCTTAGCTTCAGGAGATCCCACTTATTGATTGCTGTTCTTAGTGTCTGTGCCACTGGTATTATATTTAGGAAGTGGTCGCCTGTGCGAATTCGTAGAAGTGTATTTTCCACTTTCTTTTCTATCAAGTTTAAAATGGCTGGGTTTATGTTGAGGTCTTTGATCCACTTTGATTTGAGTTTTGTACAGGGTGACAGGCTCGGATTTATTTGCATTTTTCTACACACTTCCATCCAGCTATACCAACACCATTTGTTAAATATACTATCTTTTTCCATTGAATATTTTGGGCCTCTTTGTCAAAGATTAGGTGTTCATAGTTTTTTAGCTTAATGTCTGGATCCTCAGTTCTATTCCATTGATCCACCAGTTTTTTTTTAATGACAGTACAATGCTGTTTTTATTACTGTAGCTCTATAATATAACTTGAAGTCAGGGAGGGATACACCCTGAGATTCTTTTGTTGGCAAAATTGTTTTGGCAATCCTGGCTTTCCTGTTATTTCAAATGAAATTGAGTATTGTTCTTTCAAGGTCCAAAAAACATTGTGTTGGGATTTTGATGGGCAGTGCATTGAATCTGTAGATTGCCTTTGGTAGAATTGCCATTTTTAACTATGTTGATCCTACCTATCCAGGATCAGGGGAGAACTTTACATTTTCTGATATCCTCTTCAGTTTCTTTCTTCAATGATTTAAAATTTTTGTCAAATAGGTCTGTTACTTCTTTGTTTATAGTTACTCCAAGATATTTAATACTGTTTGCTACTATAATGAAAGGTAATGTTTCCCTTATTTCTTTTTCAACTCTTCTATCTTTAGTGTATGGAAGGGCTACTGATTTCTTTGAGTTAATCTTGTATCCTGCTAAATTGCTGAAGGTGTTTATCAGCCGTAGAGGTTCCTTGGAAGAATTTTGTGGGTCACTTATGTATACAATCATATCATCTGCAAATAGAGATAGCTTCACTTCTTCTTTTCCAATTGGTATCCCCTTAATCTCTTTATGTTCCCTTATTGCTTTAGTTAAAACTTCGAGAAATATATTGAATAGATAAGGAGAGAGAGGACATCCTTGTCTCCTTCCTGATTTTAGTGAGATTGTTTTAATTTTTCTCCATCAAATTTGATTCTGGCTGTTGGCTTCTTGTAAATCGCCTTTATTATATTTAGATAGTCTCACTGTATTCCTGATCTCTCCAGCGCTTTAATCATAAAGGAGTGTTGGATTTTGTCAAAGGCTTTTTCTGCATCTAAGGATATGATCATGTGGTTTTGTTCCTTTAGTTTGTTTATATGATGGATAACATTTACAGTTTTTCGAATGTTAAACCAGCCCTCCATTTCTGGGATGAAGCCTACTTGGTCATGGTGGATGATATTTTTTATACATTGTATACGGTTTGCCAAAATTTTGTTGAGAATTTTTGCATCAATATTCATGAGGTAAATTTTTCTGTAATTATCCTTCTTTGTTGTGTCTTTGAGTGCCTTGGGTATTAGGGTAATTGTGGTTTCATAAAAGGAATTTGGCAGCATTCCTTCAGTTTTTACTGGGTGAAATTGTTTTAGGAGTAACTGTAGTAAATCTTCTTTGAATGTCTGGTAGAATTCGGCACTGAAACCATCTGGACCAGGGCTTTTATTTTTGGGGAGGCTTTTAATGACAGCTTCAATTTCCTTAAGGATTATCAGCCTGTTTAGGTAATTAATCTGATCTTCATTTAATTTTCATAGATTGTACCTGTCTAGACAGCTGTCCATATCTTTGAGGTTTTCCACTTTTGAGGAATACAGATTTTCAAAGTATGATCTGATAATACTCTGTATTTCCTGTGGGTCTGTTGTTATGTCCCCCTTTTCATTTCTGATTTTGTAGATTTAGATTCTCTCTCTCTCTTTCGCTCTGCTTTTTGATTAGTTTGCAAAAGGGCTTATCTATCTTGTTGACTTTCTCAAAAAACCAACTCTTTGATTCATTGATATTTTGTATTATTCTTTTTGTTTTAATTGTATTGTTTATAGCTCTAAGTTTGGTTATTTCCTGTCGTCTACTCCTTCTAGGTTAAGATTGTTTCCTTTTCTTTTTTTTTTTTTTGTATGTTATTGTGTTGTTTTTTTTTCCTTCTTTATTTTGTATTTAACAAAAATCAGTAACATGAATTTAAAATGAGGAAAAGTTAACAATAACTATAAAGAGGATAAGAATCATAAGCATGGCTTATCAAGGTCGGTAATGCAAATAAGATTGCTACACATATATTTACTATGTGTTCAGCTTTCCCTCTGAAATTTTTTTTTCCCATCCCTGTATATCCTTATTCAAGGTCCCTTCTCCCTCCCACTACATCTTGTCGCTTTTCTTCTCCACAACTCCCCATCCCCTCCCTGGGCAGGGAACAGACAGTCCTATGGTCCCACTGACCCAATAATGCTTGGATCAGTCTCCACTCCTGGCCAAATCCAGTTTTGTCCCCCTCCCTCAAGATTGAGTCTGGTGTTCCTATAGTTGGAGTGGGGTTCTAAGGGTCAGTCCAGGGTGCTTCTGATCCCAGGCTGTTCAGTGGTTGTGGTTTGCCGCTTGGGCATGTTTGGATTTTTTTTCTTGTTTGTTTGTTTAGAGACCACTAGTGAGTGAATACATCCCCTGCTTATCATTCTGAGATTGTGATACCTCGATCAGGATATTCTCCAAATCCCTCCATTTGCCTACAAATTTTAGGATATCATTTTTTCTTACTGCTGAGTAGTATTCCATTGTGTAGATGTACCACAGTTTGTTAATCCATTCTTCAGTTGAGGGACATCTAGGTTGTTTCCAGGTTCTTGCTATTACAAATAATGCTGCTATGAACGTAGTTGAGCTAATACCTTTGGAGTGTGAATGTGCCTCTTTAGGGTATACACCCAGAAGTGGTATTGCTGGGTCCTTGGGGAGACTGATACTCAATTTTCTGAGAAACCCCCATATTGCATTCGAAAGTGGCTGGACAAGCTTACACTCCCACCAAAAATGGAGGAGTGTTCTCCTTTCTCTGCATCCTCTCCAACATAGGCTGTCATCTGTGCCTGTTATCTTAGCCAATATAACAGGTGTTAGGTGGTATCTCAAAGTTGTTTTGATTTGCATTTCTCTAATAGCTAAAGATGAAGAGTACTTTTCCAGGTGCCTTTCAGCCATTTTTAGTTCCTCTGCTGAGAATTCCCTTTTTAGATCTGTACCCCATTTTTTGATAGGGTTATTCAAGGTATTGGGCTCTAAATTCGTGAGCACTTTACATGCCTTAGAGATCAGTCCTCTATCATTTGTAGGGTTGGTGAAAATCTTTTCCCATTCTGTAGGCTGGCGTTTTGTCTTACTGACAGTGTCGTTGGCTTTGCAGAAGCTTCCCAGCTTCAGGAGATCCCACTTATTGATTGTTGGTCTTAGTTACTGTGCCACTGGTGTTATATTTAGGAAGTGGTGGCCTGTGCCAATTTGTAGAATTGTATTTCCCACTTTCTTTTCTATCAAGTTCAATGTGGTTGGGTTTAAGTTCAGGTCTTTGATCCACTTGGATTTGAGTTTTGTGCAGGGTGACAGACTCGGATCTATTTGCATTTTCTACACACTTCCATCCAGCTATGCCAACACCATTTGTTAAATATACTATCTTTTTTTCCATTGAAAGTTCTGGGCCTCTTTGTCAAAGATCAGGTGCTTATAAGTTTTTGGGTTAATGTCTGGGTCCTCAATTCTATTCCATTGGTCCACAAGCCAGCACCAGGCTGTTTTTATTACTATAGCCCTATAGTATAGCTTGAAGTCAGGGATGGTGATACCTCCTGATGTTCTTTTGTTGAGTAAAATTTTTTTGACAATCCTGGCTTTCCTGTTATTCCAAATGAAATTGAGTATTGTTCTTTCAAGGTCCAAAAATATTGTGTTGGGATTTTGATAGGCAGTGCATTGAATCTGTAGATTGCCTTTGGTAGAATTGCCATTTTTACTATGTTGATCCTACCGATCCAGGAACATGGGAGAGCCTTCCATTTTCTGATATCCTCTTCAATTTCTTTCCTCAGTGATTTAAAATTTTTGCCAAATAGGTCTGTTACTTCTTTGTTTATAGTTACTTCAAGGTATATAATACTATTTGCAGCTAATATGAAGGGTAATGTTTCCTTTATTTCTTTTTCAGCTCTTCTATCTATAGTGTATAGAGGGCTACTGATTTCTTTGAGTTTATCTTGTATCCTGCTACATTGCTGAAGGTGTTTATCAGCCGTAGCAGTTCCTTGGAAGAATTTTGTGGGTCACTTATTTATACAATCATATCATCTGCAAATAGAGATAGCTTCACTTTCCTATTTCATTTCCAATTTGAATGCCCTTAATCTCTTTTTGTTCCCTTATTGCTTTAGCTAAAACTTCGAGAACTATATTGAATAGATAAGGGGAGAGAAGACATCCTTGTCTAGTTCCTGACATTAGTGGGATTGCTTTGAGTTTTTTCCATTAAGTTTGATACTGGCTGTTGGCTTCTTGTAAATCGCCTAAATTATATTTAGGTATTCTCCCTGTATTCCTGATCTCTCCAGCGCTTTAATCATAAAGGAGTGTTGGATTTTGTCAAAGGCTTTTTCCGCATCTAAGGATATGATCATGTGGTTTTGTTCCTTTAGTTTGTTTATATGATGGATAACATTTACAGTTTTTCGTATGTTAAACCAGCCCTGCATTTCGGGGATGAAGCCTACTTGGTCATGGTGGATGATATCTTTTATGCATTGCTGTATATGGTTTGCCAAAATTTTGTTGAGAATTTTCGCATTAATATTCATGCGGGAAATTGGTCTGTAATTATCCTTCTTTGTTGTGTCTTTGAGTGGCTTGGGTATTAGGGTGATTGTGGCCTCATGAAATGAGTTTGGCAATATTCCTTCATTTCTGCTGTGTGAAATAGTTAGAGAAGTAACAGTAGTAATTCTTCTTTGAAAGTCTGGTAGAATTCGGCACTGAAACCATCTGGACCACGGCTTTTTTTGGGGGAGGTTTTTAATGACAGCTTCAATTTCCTTAAGGGTTATAGGCCTGTTTAGGTAATTAATTTGATCTTCATTCAGTTTTGGTAGATGGTACCTGTCCAGAAAGCTGTCCATTTCTTCTAGGTTTTCCATTTTTGTGGAATACAGATTTTGAAAATAAGACCTGATAATTCTTTGTATTTCCTGGGGGTCTGTTGTTATGTCGCCCTTTTCATTTCTGATTTTGTTGATTTGGACACTCTCTCTCTGTGTTTTGATTAGTTTGGCTAAGGGCTTATCTCTCTTGTTACCTTTCTCAAAGAACCAACTCTTAGATTCATTGATTCTTTGTATTGTTCTTTTTGTTTCAATTGTATTGATTTCAGCTCTAATTTTGATTATTTCCTGCCGTCTACTCCTTCTAGGTGAGTTCGCTTCTAATTGTTCTAAGGCTTTTAGCTGCGCTGTTAGGTCTCTAGTGTGGGATTTCTCAAGTTTATTCATATAGGCATCTAGCGCTATGAATTTTCCTCTTAAGACTGCTTTCATTGTGTCCCACAAGTTTGGATACGTTGTAGATTCATTTTCATTGAATTCTAGGAAGACTTTGATTTCTTCTTAATTTCTTCCTTGACCCACAGATGGTTCAGCTGATTGATGTTTAGTTTCCATGAGTTGGTAGGCTTTCTTTTGGTTTTGATGTTGTTGAATTCTAACTTTAGGCCCTGGTGGTCCGATATATTACAAGGGATAATTTCCATTTTTTTGTACCTATTGATATTTGCTTTATGACCAATTATGTGATCAATTTTGGTGAAAGTTTCATGAGGAGCTGAGAAATATGTATATTCCTTTGCCTTTTGGTGGAAGGATCTATAGATATCTATGAAATCCATTTGCATCATAACCTCATTTAGACTCCTTATTTCTCTGTTGAGGCTCTGTCTAGTTCATCTATCCAGGGATGAAAGTGGGGTATTGAAGTCTCCCACTATTAGGGTATAAGGATTGATGAAGGATTTGAACTTTAGCAGTGTTTCTTTTACATATGTAGGTGCCCCTAAATTAGGAGAATAAATATTTAAAATTAAAATCTCATCTTGACCAATTTTTCTTGTGATGAATAAGTAGTGACCATCTTGGTCCCTTTTAATTTCTTTTAGCTTAAAGTCTACTTTGTTAGATATTAGGATTGCAACCGCTGGTTGTTTCTTAGGACCATTTGACTGGAAAATCTTTTCCCAACCCTTTATTCTAAGCCTGCGACTGTCTTTGCAGTTGAGGTGTGTTTCTTGTAGGCAACAGAAGGATGGCTTCTGTTATTTTATCCATCTTGTTAGTGTGTGACGTTTTATAGGAGAGTTGAGACCTTTGATATTAAGGGAAATTAGTGACCATTGATTCATAACTCCTACCATTTTTGGTGGCAACTTGTATTTTCTTACTCTAGGGTATTCTTCTATGGACTTATTGATTGTTTGTGATTTTGTGGGTATATCTGGGGTCCTTAGGTTGTAGTTTTCCCTCTAAAACTCTCTGTAGAGCTTGATTGGTAGATAGATATTCTTTCAGTCTGACTTTGTCCTGAAATACCTTGTTTACTCCATCTATGGTGATTGATAATTTCGCAGGGTATAGTATTCTAGTTTGACAGCCACGGTGTTTTAGCATCTGTATAACTTCTGACCAAGCCCTTCTAGCTTTTATCTTTTCCATAGTATAGTCAGGTGTTATTCTGATGGGCTGCCTTTATATGTGAGCTGGGCCTTTTCTTTTGCAGCTCTTAAAATTTTTTCTTTGTTCTGTATGTTTTGTGGCTTGATTATAATGTGGTGCGCTGACTTTTTTGGGGGATCATACCAAGCTTCTGTAAGCTTCTTGTATCTTTATAGGCATTTCCTTCTTCAGGTTAGGAAAGTTTTCTTCAATGATTTTATTGAAAACATTATCTGTGCCTTTGAGCTGGTATTCTTCTCCTTCTTCTATTCCTATTATTCACAAATTAGGTCTTTTTATGGTGTCCCAGATTTCCTGGATATTTTGAGTTATGGCTTTTTTAGTTTTACTATTTTCTTTGACTGATATATCTAATTGAGCTACTGAGTCTTCCACTTCAGAGATTCTATTTTCCATCTCTTGAACTCTGTTTGTTATGCTTGTATCTGTGGTTCCACCTTTTTTCTTCAGGTTTTCTATTTCTATCTTTCCCTCATTTTGTGCCTTTTTTATTGATTCTATTTCAGCTTTTATTTCAGCTTTTATTTCCTGGTATGTTTCTTTCATAGATTTGTTCATCTCTTCCAATTTTTTGTTTGTAATTTCTTCTATTTCTTTAAGGCTTTTTTTCATATCTTCTTTTAGAGCTTTGATGATCATCGAAAAGGAATTTTTGGTGTTGCTTCCTTCTGTTTCCTCTTCATTGCTCAGTTCAGATCTTGTATTTGTAAGATCGCCATTCTCTTCTGGAGTTACTATGTTGTCCTTTGTATTATTAAGTAATTTTTTGCAATGATGTTTGCCCATGGCTTCAGTGGTTCATGATTAGATGGTTCCTGGTCAGTTGTGGCACTCGGGTTTGTGAGTCTCCTGTGACATCTCTGGTCAGGGTCTGAGTCTGTCCTTCAAAGACCTCTGCAGTTGTTAGCATGCTCCGTTCGAGGTGGCAGTGGGTAGCCATGCAAATTCCCTCAGCCGGAGTTGTGGGTATGGTGACTGGGAGCGATTATCCGCCCCTGCTCCAGAGTGTGCTGGGACTCTGCAGACAGCACTGGTCTGGGAGCGGAAACAAAAGCTATGGGTGAGATTGTTTTTTTTTTTTTTTTTTTTTTTTTTTTTTTTTTTTTTTTTTTTTTT